>JAPYZJ010001279.1:0-29069 GCA_030522765.1 Ophioninae sp. B BG-2022a | reverse complement strand
CAAATAAATCTCCATCGCATAGAAGAAGCCTACTCTACGACCTTTTGAAATATCGTGATTTCTGAGATTCTGGAAAAGTGGCCAGGAAAAACGAAAAATATGTTTTTCTGTTTTTAGACTTTTCAAAGTCTCTATTTAATCGGAAATTTTCCGCTGATTACGAATATGCCCGAAATTTTGTCGAAAGTGCAAAATTAGACTGGGGAAATTCAAAAAAGCGTTTCTAGAATATTTTTTCGACATTTTTCCCTAGAAATGGAGAGTTCAAGACGGATTAAATGGTGGGTTTGTCTTCACGAAAACTTTTAAAACACTCGGTACGAAATTCACGTGCTACCTGCGCGCTCCGCGTGGTCTAACGTCGGGCACGTCGCAGTCATTTTGAGAGCCCCGAACCATTCCTCGCGAGGTGACCCCGACGAGAGCAAGGGTCTAAAGGTCGACGGAGCGAAGGAATGTCGAGTCATATCTCTCTCTCTCTCTCCCTCCCTCCCTCCCTCCTTCCCTCTCACTCTTCTTTCCTCTCTCCCCTCTCTCTTACTGTCTCTCGCCGGAAGAGAGATATACCTTCGCTAATGAACCATCGGCGGGTTTCTCCTCCTGTCTGCCGGTGCCCGCCCGCTATCTCTCGGCACCGCATCCGTACGGATCCTCAAGTGTGCGGACATCGCTCTTCTGTCCGAACGCACTTCTGTATCGTACCACGACAATGAGCCAAATGAATCGCATCGAACCCCGCGCGTTTCGCTGATTGTTCTTAAAAAAGATGGTCGAAACAGCGAACACCATAAATGGTCAAAATTACTCCGCGTGATCGACAGTAAAAAACCAAAAACGAAAATTCTTGTCGAAGAATGTTCTTTTGTTTTTTTTTAGGACAAGGAAAGTGATATATTATAAATGTTGTTGTTTTTTATTTTTCTTATTCACATTTAAAGATGTTCATCGTTTTTATCGTTTTAAAGAAATCACTGGCCACAAATTTTCAATTATTTTCAATAATTGAAAATTCAATTTCAATTATTTTCTATAATTGAAAAAAAGAACTACAAAAATCAACTTTTGGCATCACTCTAACGGATTTCACCGCTTTTAAAAAATGTCTTTTCTGATACATACTCATCCAGGAGCTCCAACGATTTTGCACAAATGTGGATGAGTGTGCACAAAATCAACACGGACATCAAAGTGATGTTCCTTGTAGGTGGAAGACGGAAGGGTGAGCTTAGTACTTGTCTCCACAGAGAACCAAAGATGCACTTTATCCTTTCGACCGACAACCGAAATGGCTCCTTCCGTCGCCAACCGCTGTATAAATGGAAAACCACAATGACAGAATCGAGTCTAGAATTACTATCTTGGTTCAGGTCTCAGAACCCTCAGACAAAACCTACCGATGAAATTGCAACGCAATCTCCTCAACTCTTACCCAGCTTCGAAAACAAAAATTGGCAAAACTACAATTCCACATAATCCTTCGAATAACGTCATTAAGGGTTGTCACTTTATATGGGATTTCCAAGCTCGTCATTACATCGGGAATCTCCACTCGATGGGCAATCTGTTCAACTCTCAGTGAGTCGTCACCAAAGCAATCCATAGGAAGGCACATCTGCCCATTAAACTCGAATACTTTTGCCAGGTGTCGAAAGCAGATCGATAAAAACTTCGATTCCAAGCCACGTTCCCCCCTCCCGCTCTGCTGTCATTTCAAGCTCTTTCCACATTTCTCTATCGGTTGGAACGAGTGTGCAGCTCAAGAATTGATTAGGATAACAAATGTATACGAACGTAGCTGATTGGCATTAACGATCGAAAATATCTGGCTTCCCAGGGTGGTGGTACCGTGGAAGCTTGACAGCTTGTTGAATCGCTGCATTACGCATCTGTATGAAACTATACGTATAAAGATCCACGGGTATCCTGGGGTATACTCCAGTCTTATTGGAATAGTCAGATACGAAGAAGCATCCCGATATGGCCATGCTCGCTCGAGAGATGCAAATGAGATCCAGCTGGGTCTTCCAGCATCTCCTATGGAAAGTAATAGAGAAAGAGAGATGATCCAATGTTCTCTATCTCTCTCTCTCTCTCGATCGTGGTAGCTCTTCTTCGGAACGTATCAACCATAGGTATACATAGACACATCAGGTACGAACGAATCGAGCAAAGAGTCCGTTGAGCAATTAAATTCTCATTGCATCGTAGTCGGACACGTGTAACCACGTGTGTCTCCTGACATGGCGGTCACGGCGCAATGCTGAGCGACCTCGAGATCGTCGATATCGCGCGCGCGCATTACGCGACAAATCGTTGCTCGCGCTCTTTGCTCCGATGGCGCGTACCCCTCAGTTCCCAGCTGGATATTCCTGCCTGCTAAAGGATGGAAAAACATCGAACTTGGACGCCTTTATATATTCCACTATGTCGCGCGTAATAGCGACCATTTTATTGAATCATCATAATGGAATGCTGCGCGTCTGAATGTGCCCAGATATACGAGGAACTTGTTCGCGTTATTCCGGACATTTTATTCGGCCGATCGTGGGACCCTGATTGCGAACACTTCGATACAGGTATCATATGGCGTTGGGTTTGATATCAGTGCATCAGGCAGATTTGAAGCTTTTCCTTCGGTACATTTTCTGCTTGTGATGTTGTAGAGATACTCTGGAGTTACTCTGGAGTGGAATATTGGTATGGAACTTTGTCGCAGTCATTTCGAAGGCATTAGAATTTACGTAATTATGAGTACGGTGGTTGTAGACTACTTCGAATAGTCCCGAAGTTGGATCAGTGGAATTAGATCTCAACTGTGCAGATACTTATGGTTTTCGGTTTACCGAGAAGCCTCATTAGCGAATCATTCCTTTAGTACTGGACCATTGATAACAAGGTGAAAAATACAGCGGAGTGAAAAATACTTTTAAACCGACTATTGTCGAAGTTAGATTCCACTCATTTTTTCAACCACTTTATCTGCATTTTTATTCACAATGACAATGACGCTGCGTCGTTCTATCGCGGCGCGAATTAACTTGAAACGAGAAGGAAATGGAAAAGGATGTTCGAAATGATTTTAATCATTTTTCTCGATTCGGGATGAAGACATTTATACAGGACGAAAGAAAAGCTCTTGTTTATACCCCGTGCGGTAAAATTAGGTCTAAAGTATTCGAAATTATTGGCCATTTAAAACTTGAGTCATTCGCGGCGTCCAGACGATGCGAAGTGGTTGAGGTTTTTCTACCAGCCAATTACACAGACTATCTCGGAGAATCCGGTTTTTCCAGGCAAATGGCAACGATTATTAGATCGTTACGTCGGATTAGCTCGGTGATAAAAAGAAAAGCTCGGATCATTTGTCGGCGTCTACGCGGAATCTTCAAAGGATCTAAGTAACCTTCCGGTCAACTTGTACATCACAGTCTACGAGGTTTGCCTATAACTCGAAAAAAATTCTCTATACACGCTTTTTGCTTTTCCCA
The DNA here is from genome assembly GCA_030522765.1 of Ophioninae sp. B BG-2022a. Lineage (NCBI taxonomy): Eukaryota > Metazoa > Arthropoda > Insecta > Hymenoptera > Ichneumonidae > Ophioninae sp. B BG-2022a. The sequence continues at coordinate 25,581 of JAPYZJ010001279.1, read as the reverse complement.
TCGACCAGATTGAATCAAATAAATAAATATATCTCTAAATTTCTAACCTTCCTCCTGAAACCTCTGTATTATTCCTATCAATCATATAAAGGCAAGGCAACATTGCATCTATATACCAACTTTCCATCAAAATCCTAAAACCATTAAATTATTCCTATCAATTGTACAAAAGTAAATAAATTGAAATTTATTTCCAGCCTTGTTCGAAGATTCTGAATCCATTGTATTTTCCCAACTAACACTTTTTGGCTCTTCCTAAAATCTCAGAAAGCACTATTTCATTCAAAATCATGAGATCATGGATACCGAATCTACTCGTTTGAAACTGTCATCGATGATATCGAGTCTGACTCATTGGGTCGTAAACGAGATTCCCCTTAATTTGACAACCGTAGTTTCCGCGTTGATTTCGAAAGGGGGAGTATACTTTGAGCTCCAGCTGTTCGTGATTGCACGAGAGACGAGTCTCGCGATAAACGTCGTCATTACCATTATCGGAAAGTGTTGAATAATAATTTTGGTACATCACTCGTGGTTTTATCGTGAATTTCATTGGCGTGTATTGGTCAGCCGTCAATTTCATTGGGGATTGGAAGGCGTTATACGGCTTTCATTATGAATAGTACCCTGCGTATATATAAATATGGATGTATAAATGTATATACACGGTTGGGAGTTGCGCGAGTGGAGGTGCCAATCCCGGAGGTCTTTCATCCGCTATCTCGTCACGGCGATCTGCCGACAGGTGGGCACCCGCCTTGACGCGCAACAATTCATGAATGAATTAATAGCCGCCACCGTATAGTGTGTAGTACACCAGGCTCTATAGTCCCGACTGTATATCCATCTCTTCACCCCCTCTCTCTCTCTCTCTCTCCTTCACTCACCCGCCGTGGTTGCGAAGATTTACATCTTCGTTCGCGGTGGGAGCTGTCGACGAGGTTTCATGAGCGCACCCGCGCGAAAGTCTTCTCTCTCTCTCTCTCTCTCTCTCTCTCCCTCTTTCTCTCTCTTTCTCCCTTTCGCGATAGATAGACGTATTTTCGCGAATATATCGTGCGGCGCGAGAGGGATCCAATCGTCGAAGACGTATACGAGAACACGAGGGATTAAAATAATGAAAGAAGACACGCGATTGATGATCGCCCCACGTCCACTCTCGTGATGAAGCAATATTTTGTTTATGCATTTCTTCTTGTGTTTCAACGTTACCACCGCAATGAGATAAAATATAGCGTCGCGTCGTCGTGATTTTTTTTTTTTTTTGAACCCGGAGCGAGGATAATTAATGAGTGACGTATGGAATTGTAGGGTGAAGTGAACTCGGTTCTAGACAATTTTGATATATTATATCCATATCTATCTGTTTAATCAGTGAAATTAATAAACGTGCAGTTTCGTCAATCACGGAAACAACTGATTGATAGCTTCATCGATCTTACATATTTTCACCTTTCATCTTACAAATGAAATTGAATTTCTTGGCTTTCGGGGGTTTCTTTGATCGCTGATTTTCGAGGGTTGGATTGATCCTTAGCCAAACTGAGGAAAAAGACACATCGAAATACGTAGCTCGACGTATTTTTATATGTTAAACGTTTTGCCCCTTTTTCGAGCACCGAAGAATTCCTTATTCTTTTTAGTCATAAAAAAAGCAAAGCAAAATAAAATGTGAGCAAAGTTACACAGCCTTCTCAATGGAATTTTTGGTTCTTAACCATTTTGCCTCATGCCAGGTGTTATTAATAAAATAATTGAGATCCCTCTTCACCCTGCGACGTAAGTAGCTAAATTGAGTTAAACATACCTCTGCGACCGAAAAAAGAAGGCGATACGTTCGCGTTGCAAAACTCGTTGCAGGGCAAACGGAAGAAAATAAGTTAAAGAGGGTAAAGGAATAAGAAAAATGTTGACGCGTTCGCGACAGCAAAAGTGTTAAAACGCTAAAGGTTGTTGCCTCCATAAATCGAGAAAGAGTCAGTGAAGTCTGCCGTAATGCTCATTGATGCTGCTTTCGAGAACGTTACGATTACGTGCCGATATCGTGCTTCGTATTCAGTTCTCTCAAAGAGAATATTCTATTACTTCAAATTGTCTGGGATGAAATAAATGTATGGATGAAAATGGATATAGATGTGGATTGTGGTGAGCGAACGTTTCGTCCGGATTAGCATGGAAGCCTATAATACGATATTTCGTTCCAAACGATATATTCGACCAGAACAAATGATGCGTTTAAGCCACTTGATGCGTGAGAGCTTTGAATACATCGGGGAATAATAATGATCACTGATAGCCGTAAATGAAACGCGGGTGTGTTGAATCGAAAGAGGCCAATATCGGGAAAGAGATGGAGAGAATGGGAAAGAGTCCAGGATCTTTCTTCTCTTCGCTTTGATTTATCGAACGTCACGTTAATTATCCATCGATCTATTCTCGTGAGAATACCGAGCAACGATCCTCGAATACACTCGTCTCGACACGTATACTGTACATAGACGTGGACACGTGTATTGCACTTTGTTACGTATTCTTCAACGTCTCGTCTCTTTGGCGGGCTCAAACGCCGCAACAGACCTCGCTGAAGGAGCTAATGAGGAAGGCGGTGAAATTATATACGGATCCTTTCGGGACCCACACATGCATCGAGTCGTTTCTACGAGAGCACGAGATGAAAAAAAAAGCAAAAAATAAAATAAAACGAATCATCAACTGTGTATCGTTACATATAAGAAACGCGAAAGGTTACTCGCTTTCATAAATCGACTGTGGCACTAATACGTGTCTAGATGAGATGGCAACGCGTTTGCTGCCTCGTGAATACTCATCGCTCTACACTTAATACAATATAGATGCACGATGATACCAGCGAATTTGCAACTCTGAATTTACCTTTTGGTATACTAGCGAGTTTCCCCTTATCGCCAATTTCAAATATTTGTTTAGCGAAACGACCGTTTTCTTGAATATGACCGGGAAATGTCGGATGAATCTTTAAGCGGATTTTTTCAGCTACGATGTACTCGAGGATTCGCGTTGCATTTATCATCGGTGCAATACTCCCTCGGAGGTCTACTATGTTGAGGAAAGAAAAAAAAAAGAAAAACTTTCAGGTTGCGATGAACTCGGGATGTTGAAGCTTGACTTTGTTGGAATTCAAGAATATTACGTGTCAACAATTATCGTTAATTTTTTTTTCGAATACAAATTGTTGTTTTGTAAAATACTTTATGAAAAGTTGTGCAAATAAAATTCTATTATATATATATATAAATACAAATTGATATCAACTGTTGGGATATAAGGATACAAGCCAAAATAGACTTCGAAGAGTGATTTCGTAATTAGGAATATCCCAAACTCATTACAGATGCAACTTACAAATTGGATAGTCGGGCGTGTGCGACAAAGTTACCGCCTGTGCAGATTCATCGTAGCAGAACTAAAACTGGTTTTGAGAGAGGGATACGGATCTTGGTGTATATGAGACGATTAATAATACCGTCGAACAATAGCGTAATAGCATTACGGCCGTCATTACTCTCGGGGCATGTTTGCCAATCTCGTACTCGGGTGTCTATGGTAAAAGGGGATTGAGACTAATGTAACAAAAGCGCCGGTGCATAGCCCGCATCGTACGCGCTGCATCCTTCCACGACCCTGCAAATCCTTCAACTACATTTCCACTACACAGATAATCCTTCCACTATAATGCATATCTAAGTCTGTTGTTTTAGGGGGTTACATGGGCTTCTGCATGATCCATCTGACTTACATAGATATTCCTGAAAATTCGTGTTTACAATATTTTTTTTTAATTTCTTTAAATTTCATTAAAAAAATTACAATTTTTTACTTTTAATTAAAATTAAAAGTTCAAAATTGTTATTTTGTAATTGAATTTAAAGAAATTAATAATTTCAGATACTTCTGCATGAACCTTCTGACTTACATAGATATTGCTGAAAATTCATGTTTACAATATTTTTTTATTTCTTCAAATTCTATGTAAAAAATAACAATTTTTAACTTTTAATTAAAATTAAAATATAGTTAAAATTTTACAGGCACTTTTGAAAACCAGTTCTCAAGGGTTGAGCTTCCAACGTTATTAAACAGAAATTTTAGAAAATATTGTTCAAAAGTTGTTCGTTTATGTATAAAAAATTCAAATAAAATAATTTTGTAATATTTCGGATCAAACTCACAAATAACCTAACTAATAATAAATAACGTATCTATTTGTACATCGATTTTGAGATAGCACCGAGTCAGCTATATCTATGGTATCAAGCATGCTACAAGAATTAATAATTATTTCAAGGATAATAGATATTGAAACACGCCATCTAAATCGCATGTTTGGATGTAGTCTTCGCTCATAACTGTGTTAATTATATTATGATTGCCGGTGTCGTTAAACTATAGAGAATTTTATAAACCCCTTTCAACATAGGTGTTTATTATAAATACGATCAACTTTTCGCTGAGTATATATTTATGTATGCATCGTGGATTCTCTAGGTACGCCTTCTACCTTCACCTCGGAGAATAAATTTGGTCCAGAGGAGTATGCACGCGAGGGAGAAGTTTCATCCGGTCTACGAGGGCGTATATCTATAAATATATCTATATAATGCACGCTTGTATAAATTGATCGCGTTTGTAAGAAGCACCTGGGCGTTCTTCTCTCGAGGATGCAAGAGAAAGCTTTGGTGACGCGACAGTGATCCCCGCATCCAACGTATAATAGCTGCTTCATAGATTCATTGTACGCTTATAAATACACATATAAAATACTATGGGGAAGAGCCTATTAAGAAATTCATGAGAGATGCGTGAGCGCATGCGCGTTATACGATCGCGTATACATCCGTTGATGATATCTTTCCTGCGACGAGGCAGAGCTCGAAAAAGTCTGGTGACGGCAACACCATATACGAGATCGACCGGCGAATTGAAACTTTCGTCTGAATGGTGGGTGGGGTTGTGAGGTTAATTCTCTCCGGGATTCAATCCTGAGCTAAGAATTGCCAGCCTGCGCACGCACATAATAATGTACACACATCCGCAACGTATATTTAGCTAATGTTGATTTCAGAGACTTTAATTTCGAGGACTTTCACAGGAGGAAGTCCTCGAAACCCAAACAAACCCAAATACAACGTACACATAAAAATCTGTAAAATCCTCGTTAACTAACAATTAATCGACGAAGACAAAGCCCCATCCGAGGTCCATACCGTTCTCAAAATCAACGATTCACAAAAAATTCAGCAACGTTCTCAACTTGATAGCCTACGTTACAAGAATATAAAAAACTTAAAATATCTTTTCCATATATATATATATATATATATATATATATATATATATATGAAAATGTACATGCGTACACACGTATGCAAGCTCTACGGTGGCCAAGAGCGAAGAGGAAGGAAGGAAGGAAGATACAACAGTGACATGAATGACGACGCCTCGGGACTCCGGTCACGTGGGCAGGACACAATGAAGGGTGCGGCCTCACCTTTGACATGTAAGGTCTCGACCTATTCCTACAATATATGGCGAGTTACGATATAAACATTTATATACATATATATATAAACATACAGGGTGTCCCAAAGGCTAACGATAAAATTGCAGTTTCTGTGACAGCAGCTTATGATCCAGGAAAACAAAAAATTTCTTCAGGGAAAGTATCATACTCTTTGAGATATTTCGATATGTTTTAAACTCGTGAAAGTCTCAAGTTTGAGACAATTTATTAAATAATAGAGCTCCAAGTACGGTTATTTTTTTCGTTCAGTGTAATGCACTGCAACTGCAAAAAGATCGTGCTGTGAAAAGAATCAATCAAGCAACTGACATCTTTATATCTTTAAGCAACGTTTATTGGGTTACATTTCTCGTTTAATTGTTATTGATAACACGATCTTTTATTAATGTCCAGACGAGCTGTGATACGTTAAATATATTTCTCTTGTCCAGAGATACCGGCGATTTTCAAAATAGTGTGAATATCTCGAAAACTATGACGCTTTTATTGAGGTCAAATTTGGTTATGTTGAATGATCATGGAGTGATATGACAGCATCGGCAATATCATTTTTTATTTTTGTCACACCCTTTATATAATCCGTTAACATATACATATGCGTTATTCACAAAAGATCGCGCGGACATTCCATATGCAGTATACACAGAGTCAGCGTCTAAAGTTAAGGGAGCTCCCTCTCTCTCGTGTCATTACAACCATAGAGAACTCCTCCACGTGCATCACCATCCATCCCCCTCCCTCTTTCGCTCGACGTTTTCACAACCCACGTTGAACGCCAACACACAAATCTTCGTGGTATTTCAGCTCTCGGGAAATACACCAGAGTCAGAGTTACAGATGGTAAGTTTTACCATAGAAAGCAAGGGCCTAACACGGATTAGCTTGCTAGGCGAGTAAACCAAAGTTCAGCCCTTTTTCGTACTGAAGAGAGCAGTCGAGGGAGGGTGGGCACTTCTAAATCTGTATACAGGGTGGTCGGAAATTCGACGTATTCTTTGAAGATGCCATTCTAGAGGTTGTTTCAATAAAATCAAAACCAAGCAACTAGGGATCAAAATTGAGTAGTTAGTGAGCTAGTATGTGAATTTAAACTATTTGGGACTTTTTATTTCTGAGCTAAACCGAATTTCAAGCCTGCATTATTTTTAATGCCATAATCGATTTTTCAATTTTCAGGAAAGTATCGAATATTCGAATTGGAGTATTTTTTTCATTTTTTTTTATCGGAAAGGCTGAAAATATTTAAAATTTCCCAAAACCCTTGTAACTCGAGAACCACTCATTTTTTATCCCTCCTTAATGGGACTTAATTTGTTTCGTATGAACTCTGGAATAACCCCTTTCAAGGAATCGGTCGAGTCTCCGGTCACCCTGTATATGAGCCACACGGAGTACTTAAAAGGTTACGTTTGTGTCGATGCCTGTGCGTGCGTATTCTTGACGCGGGTGAGTACGTTGGTTCCTCGCAACGTAGGGAAGACGTGAGTTACGTACAAGTCGCGCAGACAGACGGAGGAACGACTCGACTTGACACTTGCTTCCTTGACCCTCCCCCTCCCGCCGGTCTCTTTCCAATGAATCGTGACTATTTTACCTCTTCTTATATCCTCTTCTTTCCTTTCTTCCTCTCCCTCATCGTCTTATTCTTTCTACGTCTATACGTAAAATATCGTCAGGACTGTCCAACTGTCCTTTGTTGTGCACGTCTCTGCCCCACGTTCGTTATTATCGTTGAAGCAAAAAAAAAAAATACGAATACAAAATACAAAAAATACATCGAACCTCCAATAGGAAAAGAAGATTTTGATCGGTCCACCGTTGAAGGTTTAGTTGTCGAGTTTAAATTGAGGGCTCTTAGCTTGATGTGTCGAAAATATAATTTTCCAGTGCTCAGTTTTTTTTTAATTCTTGGATACATTTTGAGAAATTTTAGGGATACTCGGAAATCTTAGGGAATTATGCCAACTTTTGCTCTATTTTAAAATCTACGATTTCGATTCAATGAAAACTCGGACAAACGATTGATAGCGTTTTTTATTGCATCGGTAGGTAACTACTTTTTATATGTTTATTTATCAGTTAGTAACGAATGATTGGTGCTCACTGTTGTTCGGTTCTTTTCAATTATGAACACAAATTTATGTGGACCAGTTAGGGGGTCAGGATAATGAATTTCGTTCGGCAATTTGAATTAAAAAAAAAACCCTACATTAGTGCAGGAATCGTAAATTGAAAGCAGACTCGTGATTGTAGTGATACAACTGCTAGTAACACACTTCATGGACGTTTTTCTCGAAGCTATGTTTTCCCAAAACGGTGAATTTGATTTCTCGAGACCAGCTCAACGGATTTAGTTGTAATTTGGCACTTTTATTCAAAATCGAAATTGACATGTCAAAAGCAAATCTAAGCTCACCGTGCCGACTATATCTCTTTATCTTTTTCAATGTTTCGATCCGACTCTAAAATTCGACTCTTCCCTATCCGAATCCCGTATGCGCAGTAAGTATGCGCATCATTCCAGTGCTCGTTCGTTACATTTCTTATATTCCCGTGTTCTCGATGCTCGTACGGAATTGTTCAGCAGGAATTTCCGTTGAACGAAAAAAAAAAAAAACAATATATGTATGATACGGTCTTTATTAAGACTCTTTTTCCATACAAAACGATCTTTACGAGCGGCCGAGCAATCCACGTGTATTCGGAAGGTTACGTCTTACTCTTTACTCAGGGAATATCCTTTTTTTTATTCCGCTTTCTTTTTTTCCCCTTTAGTTTCCTTTTCGCGCGCATACGGAACGCCTGGGAAGACAACTTGTGATACCTTCTTCGTCGAGTGTCGGGCAAAGGTAAACGCATCTTCAACGAGTATCCATGGGGGAGGTAAAGAGAGGGACATCTCTTTCTCTCTCTCTCTCTCTTTGTGCTCTCTGTTCGGCCGACCTGAGACGCCCACGGCATCTCATATCTTACGGATGAAGACATTTACGACAATCCTCGCGCCGGCCTGAGTCCTGGCGACTGAATATGTACATACGGAGTCTGTGTATGTTCGACTGTTTCCCGGCACCTACTCGTGTATCTAACCTGGTGCATATGGACGGCAAGGCATGGCTCGTGCACGCGCGCATTTCTCGTATATGCACAATGCGTTCTTTTTCCATCGCTTCTCGCGTCCTTATCTATACCTCGGGGTCGTTTTATCTTTCTTTTTGCGCACGCTGCAATTCTTGACTCCGTTCGCGCTGCATCCTTCCTCTACCCTCGTCTTTTCTCTCTTTTCTCATTTTTTTAAGTTTTTTTTTTTACTTCATCTCTCGACCGTGCAAAATACTACGAGAAGATTTCAGCAAGTCTCACTTTCCGCACGTGTGTACCCGTTTGGACGTTTCTTACCCGGCGCCAAATGTCACGCCGTCTCGCAGGCTTCATTCTGATGCGCATCATTCGTAATCCTCGAGTCGATGATAGCTCAGTAATCTCGGGCGGAACGCAGTATCATCGTGGCTTCCTAGACGAGATTGTATTTCTCAGAGGAGTAACGTTTGTCATGACAGCAACAGTGGTAATTGGTAAAGTAGCAATTATGGAGATTCGATACGGGATCGAATCCCCAATGGAGTGACGTTCCGATGGAAATGACGGACTATTATTGATGAGTGGTCCGTTCTATACGACCTTATCTCCTGTCATCTCCCCAGTGCGTAGGTTTCACTCATTTCATGAAACTATCTAAACCTTTTCACGAAGAGTTTCACGTTCCGTTGAATCGGTCTATTGGTATGGGTAGACCAGATATGATTGATGGGGAAGCGTGTCCAAAAGGAACACTTCGTTCTCAAAATTTACGCTGCCCTAATCATGGTCCTATCTGTACGGTTGGCAACTCCCAATCCGCCATTTCCAAAGCTCTCCCTAAAACCACCGATTCTATACATACTCGTTCGTTCGTACAAACGTCGATGGACATCGCGAGTGTCATAGGTGACGGCGTCACGCGAGGTGGCAATTCTCTAACCCCGCCATCCCCACGAAGTTGCGCAACCGTTCGCACGACGAAAATACAACGGCTCTTCTTAAACTGTATATCAGCTTGGTGAACGCAGATGTACTCTACGTATAAGGACACGTGATTTAGGAGACGTTCAATGTCGAGTGTCGTTCTCGCAACAGCCATATGGCTTGAGAGTTATCATAAGACTGATCTAAAGAGTTCAAAGTATCCATTTTCTTCAACCATACATGTGTGTGTCTCTGTATACATCTTTCAAGTAATAAAATAATACATCAAACGATTGTCACAGGCGGGAGCCCGCATACAGACGAAGATTCATCGATCGTCAACTTGTAGCTTTTAAACCGCGCTGTTTCGTTGTTACCTCAGCTATTCTTTGTCCTCGCGTGTTCCGAGAATATCATTAAATAAATAAATTTTCTTGCGTTCCCGAAAGACCCAAATTACAGACTCTCTCTCTCTCTCTCTCACACACACACAGACACACACACACGTATATATATATACAAGGTGAGTCACGAGAACGATTACACCTGAGAATCTCTGTTGGTTTTAAAAATACGAATTATATACATATCGGAATTTGAATGTGGATAAATGCACATGACCATCAATGCACAAGCCCCAATCTTCACGTCGCAGTTCCAACCTCCCGTGCTGAATGGAAGATGAAAATAAATTGATTATTTTTTGGTTTAAAGATTCAATCGAACCTCCCGTTTCGAGAGGTCTGGGGTCAAGGATCTCTCGGTTTCCAGACGCCGCGCATAGCGCTCGATCATTAATCTTATCGCGTCAACGCGTCCGGCTAATGTACCTTCGACGACTTGGCTTTGCTTCTGTGATGCTATTTAGTTGAGAATCCCTGACTCGAGTATAGGAGCGATCTCGAGAAAAGACGCGGACCGGTTCGTGGGTCACCCAAAGAGGGCTCATCTGAGGGTCGTGTCCCCGGAGAACTCTTGTACGTGCGCCTGTGCGTGTATATACAGACACCCGATAAAGAGAAAAAGAGATAAGACGATATTATTTATCGTGCGAGAAGAGAGAGAGAGAGAGAGAGAGAGAGAGAGGGAGAGGGATGACCCTCTCTACTTGCGGAATCCAAACTCGTCCCATCATACCATCCAGCAGCAGGTATAGCTTTTTTCTATTATACCATGCCCTCACCGAGTGCCAAGAACGTCAACCAAGGCAGGTGACACACGGGCAGTAAATGTCGTCGTCACGAATACCGGAGAGAAGACACTTTGATGAAAACGATACTGCAATGAGGAACGCAGCCTGATGTACGTGCGGGGTGAACGCTGAGAGACAAAAAGACAGTTAGCGATGCAATTTAGTGCGTAGAGCAATGTGGGTTAGGCCTTTTCATTCTCTATAGAATCGAATATATATTGTGTATGGATTGGCACACGGGTATACCGGCAATGATAGCCTCTGTACGCGGAAACGCACAATTGCCTATTATCAAAAATTCCAAATGAGTAAAAGCTCTTCGTCGATCCGAGTTCTCGCTTGGTTCACACGTGACAAAAGACTTCTCGACTTCTCGAATAGATTTTAAGATACACACATACGTACAGACGCGGGTATGAAAACGGGAATGTTTGAAGAAAAGATGAGCCACGCGATATTCAATGAAATAAAAGCGATATGTATCGAGAAATTACAGTTCAGCCGAGGACGTCAAAAAAATGTTGTTTGACAGCTGTGACAACGAATACGCGCTCGCTTCAATCTCGCTCCTTTTTCGCTTTATCGCATTTGCAAGCGACCAGCGGTTCTTTAATTTACGAGTACGAGAACGGATACGTGTGATGACGGATTGTAAAGAAAGAGAAGGAAGAAAACCGAGGAAGAGAAAGAGGCAGGCTGAAAATAAAAACGCTTGAAGACATTTGCTTTAGAAATGTAGGTCCACAGGTCTGGCGAGACGATTCCGTGAGACAGATTCTAGACGCCTGGAGGGTACTGGCGTGGGTTTATCTATTTTACTCACGGACAAGATTGTTCAATCATTTTTCAATATATATACTTTTTTTACTCCGTTCTTTCTTACGCTGCGACAAGTGACTTCATTACCATAATTTCAGCATGCTTTTTATTTAATTTCGCCTCGTTCTCCGGACGCCCGCAATTTTTCTTTGCCGTAGCCGCGAGCAGGTATAAAAAGAAACTTTTTATCACATTGTAACCTTGATTTTTTGTAGGCTGCATCATACGTCCCCGATAGATATTTTTTTGTAGGATTCGCGCTTTTGTACCGAATTCTTATTTAACATAAAGAAGAATTCAAATTAAAGATTCAGAAATAAATAGAATATAAAACCGTAATAATAAAAAAAACTCGATATTGTCTTTTTTCTATGTTTACAGGGGTGTCACTTTTTTAAATATGTTTGTAAATTCAACAATACAATGAAGAGATTTCGGTACTATATGCGGAGAGGTCTCGCTGAAGATATTATCTTTGGTGTGTCTTAATCATATTTTATTTTGCTGTCAAGTTTATAACGAAAATGCAATTATAAAACTAAAATAGCAAGTGATAAAAGTGTAGTTGATTACAGTGGCGCAAAGCGCAGCCTTGCTGATAATCGTATTATCGAGAGGTGACCGTGGCACGTGTCGCCAAAGCAACACGTTCCGAAGTCACGTCTCAGTAAATAGCATCGTACCATTTGGCGTATTAACCATAATCGGAGCTGTTAATTAGTAATTTTATATAGAGGATCTCACGAATACCTCAATACGAAGCATATGTAGTTTTAAAAAAATCACACAGGGGTTATACTCAAGGTCAAAGCAATGGTCCTTTGTTACTCAATATTATGTAATACATGCATTTCTATATACAGGGTGACCAATGATTCCATCTGGTTCTTTGACAGAGGTAATTCTAGAAGTTACTGCAATAATATTAAGTCCCATCAACTAGGGGTGAACATTAGCTAGTTACTGGGTTAGGATGGCTTTACGATTTTTCCGAAATTCTCGGGATTGTTACCAAGAACAAATAATTTTATGTGTCGAATCAATACTTTTCTGAAAGCTAATAAACGAATAATGATATTAAAAACAATATGTTGAGAAATTCGCGTAATCCCAGAAATAAAAAATTTTGAGGTATAAATGAGAGAATCGTGGGCTTACAAGTCAAAATCACGTCATCAATATAGAGATTTGCGAATTGCAAGCTTCTGAGCTTTATCGGACTTCGTGATTTCAACGTCCTGTACGTTCCATTTGCATTTTAATGAAAGTGTCATAGCGTAAAAGTTATTCAGAATGCGGCGAGGCTAATTATGACATGTGCGATTTGAATGTTCTGCAGTGTTTTTTCCGAATATAAATATCTATAGAAGCTTGACAACGACGATTAGTCACCATCTGGCATTCGAACGAGTCTGTGACACTGTTACCAAGGGTAAGGATAATAAACGGACATCGTATCAGCGACCGGTCACCAATAACCCCGTTCAGGGTAACGTACGTAAACAAGAATTTTGTAATATTGTAACTTTCCAAAGGGCCCACTAAATGTCGTTGTTCGGTAAATGTTTGGCCTGTCTGCCCTCGGGCGCCAAAAACGACGTTGTTTATATTTTTAATGAGGCTTCACGTTTTTCTTTGTACATTATTTTCTTGATTATTATTGGTATTACTTATTAAAAAATTCCAGTACTACAATTTAAAAAAATGCATTCATGCAACTTTTTGTCATGCTGTTAGGACATTTGATAATGGAAGTGAAAATAATACCAATAATAAACAGTAATAAATCATGTATCAAAAAATACATAAAATATAACAATCGCTGAATTTTTTATCGAACTGTTAATTAACAAACATAATCACGACGCCTAAGGGAAGTTTCCATCAATCTGTCCAGGAAAACGGTTCAATCGATCAATTCGACAATTTACAGGGCTATTGGGATACATTAAGGGGTTATGTAAAAAGTCCATGAGAAAAAGTGAGATATGTTCGTGATTTTGTTTAGGGATGTTATGAAGATTTTATTGGAAAAGAACTAATCACAGTTTGTTGGAACTGGTCTCGGAGAACAAAATGATAATTTGAACAATAAACAAATATTAGCAATTGTAGGACTTATAATCCTTCCCTGGAAAAGCCTTTTTTCACAGGCTTGCGGTGAACGTGGTTGAAGATGAACCGCTCGACTAAAATGAAAAAGTCAGACAATTATTGAATAAGAATGCCATTCGGTGTACTTGAACGGTTTGTTCACAAAAAAAAACCCTTTTTTAAATACAATAACCATTGTGCAAAAAACCATTGTACAACCTACGGTGTACAAGTTGTATAAACAGTTATCGGATATAAGAGCGTTAACGGCTATTGAAAAAGTAAAAGATTATCATCGACTGCGCGGACAAACGTAAGAGTTCAAGATAACCGTGTCTGTATAACGCACGGGTTCACCTTCTTTAGCTTTAATCCTCTTTTTTATTTTTTATTTAAGTCGCTAGTCATATCCTGTGCTGGAACACTTCAAGCCAACGAAATGTTTACACGGCTGATGTTTGTCGCGATTGCAGCGTATGCGCTCATCGAGGTGAGCTATTTCGTTCACCGATTTATCTTCTAAATATTCTGAAATATTCATTATATTCCTCTCCGTCAAGCCCATCCTCATTCAGCGTATTTAACTGTATGTCTTGTCTTTCTTTCGTGTTTAGGCCAGACCTACAGACGAAGAAAGCCGACTTCACGTGAGTACCAAAATTGGGCCATCGAAATTTTCGAAGTGTATAAAATCGATCCGTTTGCTAAGCGGGCTGAGGCGCAGATCGGGGGATTCCGGGTTCACACCCCAGTAGCGGCTGAGATTATTGTTTGAAATTTTATCGATGAAATTCATTCCGCGGTCGGGGGGTGGACTTGGGACCGGCTGTACCGACATACGGTTTCCGCAGTTTCGCTATGTCCATATCACAAATGGCATGGTGAATATGGTACACAGGTGAAAAGTCGACTGACGCCGCAAGGTGGGAGAAGACAAATGGAAAGAGGTAGAAGAATTAGAGGGCAAGAAAAGCAAACAGAGGAAAAACAGGGAGGACCAGAGGAAAAGGGGAACAAAGAAATAATAATAAGAACGGATACTGTAACATACATAGTAGCCAGAGAGCGCGTAAAAGTTACCCCCACTCTAGTCTCTTAGAGGTTAGAGAGGGGGTAATTTTTACACGCAATCTGCCTGCGCCGACTGATACCAGCTCGATTTGCAGGAAGTCGAGGAACATGATGAGGAGTGCGATGCAACAGTCACTTATGTAAGTGTAGACCGCGTTCACTCATTGATATAAACACAATTTTTTTACGCAAGCAGAGTATTTTGAAAGACGTGGAGTTGTGTCTGATTCCATCTCTGTCCGTAGGATGTCGACGAATATGACGTCGTGTGCGATGCATCAATCGCTGACGTAAGTATAGGTCGCGTTCACTCATTGATATAAACACGTATTTTTATGCACACACAGTATTTTGAAATACATGGGCTTCTGAATGATTTCATCTCTATATGTAGGGCGTCGACGAATATGCCGAGGAGTGCGATGGATGCGTTGCTGACGTAAGTGTAGTACGCGTTTACTTAGCTATAAGAACAAACTTTCACATTGAAAACCAGTATTTGGAAAATATTGTTTTCTGACTGATAGCATCTCTATCTGTAGGAAGTTGACGAATGTGACGTGAAGTGCGATGCATCAGGCGCTGGCGTAAGTGTGGGTTGCGTTCACTAATTGATATCAACACACTTTTTTATTCGAACGCAGTAATTTGGAATTATGGGATTGCGACTGATTCTATCTCTATATGTAGGTAGTCGACAATCATGACGTGAAGTGCAACGCGACACTCATTGACGTAGTATAGGTCGCGTTCACTCATTGATATAAACACGCTTTTTTATGCATACACAGTATTTTGAGATACATGGGCTTGTGACTGATTTCATGCCGGTGTGTAGGGGGTCGACGACTATGACGAGGTTTGCGATGCCAAAGTCGCTGACGTAAGTGTGGCATTCGATCACTGAACTATAAAAACAAACTTGCATATTCAAAAGCAGTATTTTGAAAATATGGTCTTGTGACTGATTGCATCTCTATTTGTAGGAAGTCGATGAATGCGAAGTGAAGTGCGATGCATCAGGCGGTGGCGTAAGTGTGGGACGCGTTCCATAATTGATATAAACACACTTTTATATTCTAAAACTGTATTTTGAATGATATGGGCTTGTGACTGCTTTCATCTCCATGTGTAGGGAGCCAGCAAACCTAGCGAGTCGAACGACACAAGAATCTCTAAGGTAAGAGTGGGACGCGATTAGTCCGCAATATAAATACACTTTCACATTCGAAAACTGTATCTCGAAATTTCTGTAGAAAACCGAAAATTATGACGAGCAATGCCATGCACCACTCACTGACGTAAGTACTGGTCGCGTTCACTCATTCATATAAAAACACTTCGTTATGCAAACACAGTATTTTGAAATACATGGGCATGTGACGGATTTCATCTCTATGTGTAGAAAATCGACGTACTTGACGAAAAGTGCGGTGAAATATACGCTGAAGTAAGTGTACCACCCGTTCAGTCACAAAATATACACATTTTTACTTCCCAACACGTTTGATTTACATAGTCTTGTTTCTGATTCCATCTTTATGTGTAGCGTATCAGCGAAAATATTGCCGCGAAGGTTGCAGAAAGTATTCCTGAGGTAAAAATGGAATGCAGTAACTCAGCAATATAAACATACTATTACATTCAAACACAGTGTTTTGAAATACATGGGCCTGTGACTGATTCCATCTCTATTTGTAGGAATTTGCCGAAAAAATCGGCGAGGCGATCGCCCGTAAAATCCTCGAGGTAAGCGTGGGCCGCGTTCAATCAGCAATATGAAGACTCTCTTACTTTTAAACACAGTATATTGAAATACATGGGCTTGTACCTGATCCCTTTCGATCTGTAGGAAGAAGCCAAACTTGACGCGGGGGAGGCTCAAGCAGTCGCTGAGGTAAGTGTGAGACGCTTTTACTCAGGAATATAAAATCCTTTTCATCCGAACAGAGAATTGTATTTCGCTGTCTTGTCCGAATATATCAATACATAGTCACGCTATCTGCACTACCAATTGTCACAGTTATGTTTACAAAAACAATAAGATTTTCGTGGCTTCGCATCTAGGAGGTGCCCGTTTATCGATCATCATTACGCTTTTTTCTGTGTCTATCGTCACACGTTGACGTTTACCAAATTATTTTCCTTAGTATCGAACACGTGGAGAATCATAGAAAAAAAGTGAGAAAAGGAAATGGAGTATGTCCATGGGTAGGGAGATTCTGGGGAAATTAAATCGTCTACTGAAAGAGGTTCGAATGAGTGGTCCTTCACCGGCAGAGAATCGAAGTCATCGTCGTTCGCGATCGAGTTCTTGAGAATCCCAATATACGGATGTATACCGAGGTAATAGGGAGAACGGCGGGCTGAATAGAAAATTCGAGGGTGTTCACTCTATTCTATACTGGGTCCATGCTTCACTCAGCTAACTTTGCTTCTGTAATTAGTACCAATGTTGGAAGTTAAGTTACCCTCTCAATGAAGAAAAAGTTCTACTCGACGTGCGCTTAAAAACAGGACTTTCATGAGGTAATATGTTTAAATCGTCACATACTTCAAGCAACTACGTGTTGATATAGCGGACGATACAGCAGAATACAATTGGAAATTGAACGAACTTACCTTAAGTGAAGTTTGATTGAAATTGTGTGAACTGTCGCGTTCGAATATATCGATTTTCTCCCAAAATTCGTCAACTCTCAAGCTATGTTCTGTTCATAAAAAAACGGCGATTGATGTGCTTTTAATTATAATGAAGATTGGCAAACAGGTGCCTCCTAGATGCGAGGCCACGAAAATTCTTTTATTTTATAAACATAACTGTGACAATTAGTAGTGCAGCTAATGTGACTACGTGTTGATATATTCGAACGAGACTGCTCATACAATTTCAATCGAACTTCACTTAAGGTAAGTTCGTTGAATTTCCAATTTTGAAATACACGGTTTTGTGACTGATATCATTTCTATCTATAGGGCAAAGGTAAAGAAATTATGAGGAAAATCGCAAAAAAAATTGCTAAGGTACACGTGAGACACGTTCAATTTGCAATATAAACAAACTTTTGCTTTTAAACACAGAATTTTGAAATACTAGAGCTTGTTACTGATTCCATCTTTATCTGTAGGAAATGGGCGAAAAAATTGGAGACGCGATCGCCATGCAAATTAATACGGTAATAGTGAGACGCGTTTACACAGCGATGTAAACAGACTTTTACACTGAATAACAGTATTTTGCAATGTATGGGCTTATAATTGATTCCCTCTTTATCTGTAGGCACTCCAAGCGTTTGGCACGCCCGACACCACTGGGGTAAGTGTTGGACTCGTTTACTCGGCAATACAAACTAAGGTTTACATTTAAACACAATATTTAGAAATCCATGGGCTTGTGACTGATTCCATCTCTATCCGTAGATATTCGCCAATATTGGCGAGTCGATCGTCGGGAGTATCGCTAAGGTAAGGATGGGACGCGTTCACTCAGTAGTATAAACACACTTTTACATACGAACACAAAATTTTGAAATAGACGGGCTTGTGAATTATTTCCTCTGTCTGTAGAAACTTGGTGCAAAACTTGGCAAGGGGGTTGGCCGAAAAATCGGTGAGGTAAGAGTGGGCCACATTCACTCAGCGATATAAGCACACTTTTACATTCAAACACAGTTTTTAAATATATGAGCTTGTAACGGACTCAATCTCTGTCTGTAGGTAGCCAGCGAACAACTTCAGACGCAGGCCGATAAAGAAACCGCTGTGGTACGAGTGTGACGCTTTCACTCAGCAATATAAACTCACTTTTACATTCAAAAACTGTATTGAAATACATCGGCATGCGACTGATTTGATCTCTATCTGTAGGAAGCAGGTAGAATCTTTGGTGAGGAGGTCGGGAAAAGAATTGCTGAGGTAAGAGTGGGACGCGTTCACTAAGCAATGTAAACACACTTTTAAATTGAAACACAGTATTTTTAAATGCATAAGCTTGTAACTGATTTCATCTCTATCTGTAGGCAATCGGCAGAAAACTCGGTGCAGAGCTCGGCAAATTACTCGGTGAGGTAAGAATGGAACGCGTTCACTCAGCAATATAAACTTACTTTTACATTCAAACACAGTTCTTGAAATACATGGGCCTTTGACTGATTCCCTGTCTATCTGTAGGGAATTCAAAAAGCGCTTATAGAAGCAATCACTTCGGTGAGTAGCACGAGTTCACTCAGCAATATGAATACAATTTTACATTCAAAATTAGTACTTTAAAATACGTAGGCTTCTGGCTGATTTTCTCTCTATCCTTAGGCACTCCAGAGTGTATTCGCCACAGTAATCGCTGAGGTAAGGATGGGACACATTCACTCTTTAACATGAACACTTCAACGTCTTACATTTAAAGACAGTATTTGGAAATACATGGGGTTGTGTCTGATTCCTTCTCTAACCGTAGGTTCTCAGCATACTTGGCATAGCGAGCGCCGCAGCATTTGTCGGGGTAAGTGTGGGACCCGTATACTCCGCAATACGAACCTGGCTTATATTCAAACACAGTACATTGAAACTTCACTGATACGTTTTTCAAGGGGTACGTTAAACATGACTTATAAGTGAGAAAAATGTAGAAGTGGAATACAGTTAACTTTCACTTACAAGTTTTTCAAGGAATTGCGTTACTCCGACAAATGAGCAAGAATAATGTCGAAGTAAAATACAGTATGCATCCGAAACTCTCTAACATTTCAGATGACGATCAGCGCATAATTCCTCATGTTGTTCAATGGTCGTACCACTATTATGTTAATCATCGTTTTTCCAATCCACATTTTGATTGCTAATAATTGAATAATTGGCCTACGCAATTTTTCGAGTTTTCGTAAAAAAATATCCTATGGAAAAATAGTTAGGGTAGACTGGGTACGGTTGAAAC
The DNA here is from genome assembly GCA_030522765.1 of Ophioninae sp. B BG-2022a. Taxonomy (NCBI): domain Eukaryota; kingdom Metazoa; phylum Arthropoda; class Insecta; order Hymenoptera; family Ichneumonidae; species Ophioninae sp. B BG-2022a. The sequence continues at coordinate 5,913 of JAPYZJ010001279.1, read as the reverse complement.
GGTGGACGGTTGAAACAAAGCGAATATCTCGTGAACGGTGCGTGATGAGGTGAGGGGGTGACAGGTCAAAATTTGAATTTTAATTCAAGTTTCGATCTGTCACCCCTCACCTCATCACGCACTGTTCACGAGATATTCGCTTTGTTTCAACCGTCCACCGTTTCAACCGTACCCAGTCTACCCTATTTAATGCGAGTTCGGAATACAGCTTTAGCCTTAAGTATGATTGAGAGTTTGTACACATTAAAAATTAAGGAACGGGTTGAACAAATTCTTTTATACTCATCAGCGGGCCTTCTCGCCAGTGAGAAAATATCATGTTTGATTAACGTATAACTAAAAAAAACAAACGGCGAAGTCACGCAGGGAATAAAATTGATGACGTATAAGTGCGAAAAACGTAGAACTGAAACTTTAATACCGTCTTTATGAATTTAATCCGCCGGGGCTAAAGGAATATATACGTGTAAGTGATTAAAACGTATCAGTGAGAAACGTATAAACAAGTTTCACTGTATATTGAAATACGTGGGCTTGTGACTGATTCCCTCTTTATCTGTAGATAGCGACCATCGGAACAATAGCCTCGGTAAGAGAGGGGCACGTACCTTCAGCAATAGAAACACGCGTTTTCATTGAAAGGCAGTATTTAAAAACACATGGGCTTCTGACCGATTCGCTCTGAATCCGTAGGTATTCCAAGGCCTTATCAATCTAGGTGGCGCAGCAAACTCTAAGGTAAGAGTATGACGCATTCATTCGGCAATATAAACAAACTTTCATTTTGAAAAACTGTACTTTGAAATACATGAGAAATCCACTGATTCCATCTCGATGTGTAGAGGGACAGCGAACTTGACACGGCGAAGCCCACAGCAATCCCTGAAGTAAGAGTAGGACGCGTTCAGTCACCAATAGAAATATATTTTTTCATTCAAAAACTGCGTTTTGAAATACGTGGGATTGCCACTCATTCTATTTCTATTTGTAGGTAGTCGTAGAACATGGCGCATCAAACGCCGCAAACACGTCTAAGGTGAGAGTGAAATGTTATCATTCGGCAATTTAAACTCAGTTTTTTATTCAAACACTGAATTTTGAAATATATGGGAATGCCACTTATTCTATTTATATCTGTAGGTAGTCGTAGAACATGGCGCATCGAACGCCGCAAACACGTCTAAGGTGAGAGTGAAATGCTATCATTCGACAATTTAAACTCAGTTTATATCTGTAGGTAGTCGTAGAACATGGCGCATCGAACGCCGCAAACACGTCTAAGGTGAGAGTGCGTTGCTATCATTCGGCAATTTAAACTCAGTTTTTTATTCAAACACTGAATTTTGAAATACATGGGATTGCCAGTTATTCTATTTTCATCTGTAGGTAGTCGTAGAACATGGCGCATCGAACGCCACAAACACGTCCAAGGTGAGAGTGGGATGCTATCATTCGGCAATTAAAAACCCAGTTTTTAATTCAAACACTGAATTTTGAAATACATGGGATTGCCACTTATTCTATTTCTTCTCTGTAGGTAGTCATAGAACATGGCGCATCGAACGCCTCAAACACGTCTAAGGTGAGAGTGCATTGCTATCATTCGGTAATTTAAACTCAGTTTTTAATTAAAACACTGTATTATCAAATACATGGGGTTGCGATTGATTCTATCTCTATCTGTAGGTAGTCGACGAAAATGACGTAAAGTGCAATGCAACACTCACTGACGTAAGTGTAGGTCGCGTGTACTCATTGATGTAGACACACTTTTTTCTGTAAACTCAATGTTTCGAAATACATGGGCTTCTGAATAATTCCATCTTTGTGTGTGTGTGTAGCAACTCGGTGACTGTGGCAAGGCGAAAACCACGCAAATCGATAGGGTAAGGGTGGAACGCGTTCACTCAGCAGAAACATAGGTTCACATTAAAACACAATACTTCGATATACATGGGTTTGTTACTGATTCCCTCTATCCGTAGGGAGTCACCGATCTGGACCCGGCGGGCACCATAGAAGTCCCTGAGGTAAGAGTGGGACACGTTCACTCAGCAATATAAACACGCTTTTACAATGAATCACAGTGTTTTGAAATACAAACGTTTTCTACTGATTCCCTCTATCCGTAGGGAGTCGTCAAAGTGGACGAGGAGTCCGATGCAAAATTCGCTGACGTAAGTATGGGAAGCTTCCGCTCAGCAATATAAACACACTTTTATATTCAAGCACAGTATTTTGAAATAAATGGGGGTATGACTGATTCCAACCCTATCTATAGGAAGTCGATGAATATGACGAGGAGTGCAATGCAACAGTCTCTTTCGTAAGTATTGGACGTGTTTACTCAGCAATATAAACACAGGTTTACATTCAAACAGAGTATTTTGAAATACATGGGCTTGTGACTGATTCTATGTCTATCTGTAGGGAGTTGACGAACTTGACGAGTACGATCGAAAATTCGCTGAAGTAAGTCTGGGCAGTGTTCACTCAACAATATAAACACACTTTTACATTCAGAAATGGTATTTTAAAATACATTGGTGTGTGACTGATTCCAACTCTATTTATAGGAATTCGACGAAGACGACGAGGAGTGCGATGCAGCAGTCCCTGGCGTAAGTGTTGGACGCGTTATAAAAAGATCAAAAAGGATCCCCATCTCTTATTTTCCTTTCTCTTTACAGGCATAATTCTGAACCTAAATTACTGACAACTCATGGAAGCTTAAAGACGAAAAAATGCTTCAACAACGTCTTGTAATATTTTTATCGTGAATATTAAGATAAACAACAACAACACGTGCATTTGCATCGGAGCAGCTCCTCGGAATATGAACAACCTCCGGAATTTACGGTGGACAGTATCTTCACTATTTCAAATCGATTTATTTTATTTATTATTGACTACTTCTGTCATAAGAATTTCGTCCATCAACGAAAATGTATAAAAATAAATTCGTATACCCATTAAGAATGGTGCTATAAGAAGTACTTATAACCTCCATAGCCCTAACCTTAATCGTATGCAACCTTAACCCTAATCAATGTGGAACGCGACGTTGATGTAATGAGAAGTTGAAAATTCATAATTTTTACCCCTTGCAGTAGTTGATCACTTTCGAATATTTCCACGCCAATTATTTTTTCCCATGATTCCGAATGTATTCTTTCTGAATTTATAAGAATTTTGGAATTAGTATAATGAGCAAAAAATATATGAATTTTCTCACAACAAAACGTAAATTGAAAATCAAGTTTGCGATTTTCTTAAGAAAAAATATATTCGACACAGTATGTCCGAGAAGTTTTTAACTTAAATAATTCGCTCAATGCATAGACAGATTTCTCGACTAATCGACTATCGAAACACGACTTTTTTGCTCGGAGTTATGATTAATAATTTGAATGAGGTTCCACAAACTGAAGTATCTGTCGTGTGTGCCGAAAAAATAAATGAGGCATGCTTAGGTGAAAAACAGCTATTATTTATAATTCCCTGACATTGAGGCAATTTCTATTTACTTAAAGCGTTGTTCAAATGGGCGCCGGCGTTATGAATTCTTTTGTGGTGCATGGACCTATGAATAATAGGTACGAACGTATGCATAAAATACCCTCCTCGACCGGTTATACATAGGTTTTCGATGCACCATCACAATTTCAATTATTATTGTAAGGTCAGTCGAAGAGACACTTGGAAAAAGAAACAGGATAAAGGATCCAAAGTTGAAGAACGTCACGAAGAATACATTCGTCCTATAAAAATACAAAATCGTACACCAATGTAGTTTCGTTGCAGTCCGTCGATTCAACGGTGTTGGCTTGTTATTTGTTCGTAGTCTGTATTTTTCTTTCAGCACTCTCCGCCAATAGGGATCGCAGAGATGCAACGAAAGGCTTCGTCAAAGCGAGACAAGCCGAACACATAACCACATTCTTATCTTCGTAAAGAAGTGAAAACATTTGCACGATGTGCGTGATTACGTTCTGCTTACTCGTCGCATTCTTCTGCCACGAATATCTCCGAGTTGGACTAGAAGCGTTCTTCACGTTATGCTGGTGCAGGAATAATCATAACTCCGTCCCAGGGCCTTCATCACAGGAGCGCTCAATCATCCAATGGCACGAAAAAAAAAACACGCGTGACTAAAATCATCTCAATTTTTCTGTTCCGCCATCCATCGTGAAGCGCGAAACGTAAAAGTGGTCCTTAGAAAAAAAAACACGAAGTAATCGGAAATGACGATCATCAAGAGGCGTGTGGATTGCGTGTATTCAGAATGATACAAAAAAATCTCGAGCGGATGTGTCGAAAATACTATATCCCATCGTTCTACCTTCTTTATGGGCTATCTCCGGTCCTTTTCCTCGCTTTCTTTCTCTCTCTCTCTCTCTCTCTCTCTCTCTTTCCTCTCTCTTCATCCTTTTTCTCAATTTGATATTTTGTTACTTGTGACCCGATACACGTTTGGATTCGCCACGGCTGCTCACTCGACGGTAGCTCTAGACAGAGCGAGTGAGAGAAAGACAGAAGTACCAGCTGGTCACGCAGATAGAAGAAATACAGGATTCCGAAGTAGCGATGCTGAAGAAGTTGCGCCGTGCAACGAATCTTTCCTATACACAGACGCTACACTTCGTGAACGCACCTGCCGCCAGATCGTTAGATGTATAAACGGTAGGGGACCGGATCGGGAGCGTTCGCGGTCGTCATCTTCACCTTCGTCGTCGTTGTCGTCGTCATTGTTTCAAGGCAAAAGTACACTGAAGCACTGACGACCCGACATCAGAGGAGAACGAAAAACAGGTGAGAAGACGAAAAAGGCCAGATGAGATATCGAGAAAGGAAGAGAAGGAAGAGGGCCGTACCCGTCACGAACTGTGGACTAATTGTCTCGAAAATTGCCTATTCAGCCCGAGCACCATTTCCTTCCTCCCAGCTGATGCTTCAGCAATCTGAGGTCGGCCGTCAACTGCCGACCAAGAATCGGAGCGTACTCGATCGCTTAGGCGGAAACTTTGTTTCTACTATTGCTCTTCGTCTATCTTTCTTCTATGAACTTTGTCTTTTCTCTAGGCAGTGTCTAAGAAGTTTTGATTTTCGCTTTGATTGGAATCATTGCCACGTTTAACGTCGTCTCAAAATCAATATACAAAAGATATTCTCATTAGTCGCTGTACATTTCGAGCACTTTCGAAAGAACTGTATTTAATTGAAGGGTCTGAATAAGTAAATAAAAGCGATGAATACGTTAGTTTGGAACACTTTTTTCTGGTGGGAACATTGGGATCACATGAACAGAATACCAAGAAGGAAAATAATATATATATACATGTCTGATATTCTAAGATCATTTTTGTACATTTGGATACATTTGAGGGGTGCGTCGGAAAAAACATATAATTTTTGTTTACGATCAAGACATCGTTGAGGGACATTCGTGCCCAGTCAGTCATTACGTAAATTGGGTATACAACCAATGTACGTCCAAAGATGCACGGAAGGTATAAGATCCCAATGTCAATCCCAAAACCGACAATAAATCCTTCAGCGACAAGGGAAAAATGTTTCTCGATATCTGTTTCTCTCTCCCTCTACGTAAATACTTTAAAATGAATCCAACGAGGATTCCCGCGGCGTTTGCTTCCCCGAGTGCCGTACGTCGAATATGCTGCTGGTACAGCAGGTGAGACGAGTACAGACTCAAATATATCCGTGCACATAGGTCGGAGATTCGCGACGTCTTCGGCAGGCAGAAAGATCTTCGGTTCGGAGAAGCGGCAATACTCTTAGCTGAAAGCGCGGGCGATAGATAAAAAGCAAGTGGACGAGAGTGAATCTGGAGATCCGCTCTTGCGGGCAAATAGATATAGACAAGTATATATATATATATATATATATATATAT
>JAPYZJ010001278.1:0-32098 GCA_030522765.1 Ophioninae sp. B BG-2022a | reverse complement strand
TTATTAACTATCAAACGATCAAACGAAATTATAAACGATATTGTTTATTATTTATTTAAAAGTCAAATTACCTCAATACTTTAATAGGTAGTCTCTTTACTGTGTATAAGCCCAACATATAGCATAATAACTTCTGTGGGTACCCAGGTGCCTGGTTATTGAACGAAGGAGGTATCAAGTTTAATAGTTAATAACTATTATTAAATAATTGATTATACAAAAATTTTGATAAAAATTGGGTTTCAAACTACTTAAATTTCGGGGATTCAGACGGCTATACAGTTTTTTAAAGAAAAAGTTAATAAATTATATCTGCAAAGCTGAAATGGATATCCGGGTACCTGGTCATTGACTGGGCGGTTAAGATACTTCTCGCGACTCGTCCATTACCTTCTGTGATCTCAAATGGCAAACGGTATCGACTGCGCCACTGCGCCACTGTTATATGATATAACTAATTATCCAAAATTGAATTATATATAATGTGCATATAATCACTTCTTACAAGTGCCCTTCCGCCCGTTTCCTTTTTCGTTTCGTCCGACGAGGAATTGCCTATGTATATATATACATATGTGTGAGCGCGCGCGTGTATCCATGCATGTATGTATGTATCTTAAAATGTAAAAAAATTGAGATTGTTGTTGTCATGAATATTATTATTATCATGGACTATCTAACAAGAACGTATACGGCGACGCTCGAAAATTATTTGAGAGGAGAGGATATTGAAAAAAAATACACACTACGCGATATAACCCGTGAGGCTTTATTATTAATTACCAGTCGTAACCACTATTGATAATCCATAATATAAACAAAACATCATCATTACTGCTAATATTGTTTAAATATTTTTTAAGCCATTAAGGAACGACCAAGAAATTCTCCGAGACACTCCAGCTATTGATGAAAACTTAAATAAAATTTGTTTCAGTACTTTTTGAGATTAGTGTTTTCGAATAGACGGCGGGCTCTTCACTGTATTTTTCGTTCCACACTAGTTCTGTCCATTTTGCAATAAAAATAAAATGATAATAGAAAAGTTTGAAACTTTTGTTTGAAATATGTATTTTTCATTTTTTTCTCTTTAATTTGTTAAAATTATATTTTTCACATAAAATGATTAAACACAGAGATTTCTCGAATTGACGTAAATATTATGGTGCGTTGAAAATGTTTGTTATATGAGCTAAGTAGATGGATTTTTTATTTGGGACTGTTTTATATGCATATGTATGAGCGTGAAGTGAATCACGAATTGTGAAAATAGCCTCGAAAGAAAAACGTCAATCGAATAGTAATTAGTCTCATGCTTGGATCCGTGAGAAAAAGGTGAGAGAAATCGTTGGATCGTCGATGAACGACAATACGCCGATTTTGCGGGATCGCGAACATAGATGAGCTCGCGCAATGTTTGCTGCCGGTGTAACAATAATTCGAGCAGCAATACCTCCGTGGAATATTGGCCAACCCCGTGGTACTGCAAGCTCATAAAACCCGCGGCGTTTATCGTAGTGACGACGATGCTGGGTAAGAAAACTGAAGATGAGTAGTGGCGAGTTGATTAGCTTCGAACAGTGAAAGGAATGAAAAGTGATTAATGGATTTTCGGTCTCAGGTGGTGGAATTTTGCGCATAGAAATTTGGGCATGAAATATTCGTAAAGTGAACTTTCGAATCTTCAATGGTTTTGGCCGAAACATCGATTGGCCATTTCGATGATTATTTAGATTCAATTAACGGTGCGTCTTTTTTCAGCCATATCCGCTATTCATCTTTGGAGCGAATTTTCCGCGAGCGATTCATTCTGGGTGATCAAGTCGGATCTCGGTAAACTGAAAAGTCAGCTGAACACACTTTCGGTATTGCGTAAAATTTCGGTATTTGAAAAAAAAAAATGTCAGTCATGGGTTCTTTTCGGGGCTGCATCATCTCCGTTCCTTGAGGTTAGATTACGAGCTAACGCGAGTATTATAAAACTATTTCCGAACTGACACGCGAATGACAGATGGAAGTGAAGAACGTGATAGAGGCGAGGGACGAGTTGCGGAGCAAACTGCGAGAGGTCGGCTGCGTCGTGCCTAAAATGTCCGAGGCGATTGGCAAGCTGAGGGACGAAGTTTCCGAAGGTTCGTATATTCGAATCTATTCCCCAATTTACTCTCGCGTACTCGAGGTCCTTAAATTTCAGTGCACTGCACACAGGAATTGGAGCCCACACGAAGATCGTGCTCGATGCATTGTCTCCCGACAATATGAGGGATCTGGTGAAGAGCGAGCTGCAAACGTACGACGCCGACAAGACCGGAAGAACCGACTATGCTCTCGAGTCTCTGGGTCAGTCTCCCTCTACCTTCATCTGCCAGCTTCAGGCGATCTAATACGAAGTTTAAAAAAAAACAACATGAAACAGGTGGCTCGATTCTATCGACGAGAGATACCGAGTCGTACGTGGCCGGAGCTCCGGTTCTGTCCTTCTTCGGCTTTCCACTTTGCTCGCAACAGAACAATCCACGAACTATTATACAAGTCAGTTCTTGAAACTAATAAAAACCTCCACAAGATACCAGGAGTGTCCTTGAAATTCCTCATTTGTATCGCAGGCTGGTTCACTTCCGGGTGAGTGTTGGGCATTCAAGGGAACCGTTGGTTCCGTGGTCATCCGTTTGATGGGTCAAGTTCACGTGACTGGGATCAGTCTCGAGCACATTCCCTCGTCGTTATCGCCGGATGGCGAGACCACCGCGGCGCCTAGAGATTTCTCCGTTTGGGTCGGTTTGCAACAGTTTTCCGATAGTGATTTTTTTGCTTTTCACATCATTGTGTAAGAACAGCGATCAGAAAAAATAATGATCGTATAGGTTATGTTCATCGTGACTCAAACCAACTCCGGGTTATGTAGAAATCTAGAAACGTAGTGAATAGCCGCAGCAAAGTATTTGAAAATTGGAAGAGTATGAATTTGGTACGAGAGAAAAATAGAAAGATACAGATTGAAGATGAACAACAAAATAGCAACTGGTCGATATTTTTTCCCGCACTTAAAGTTCGATAACTCTGCCAAAAAAAAAGATATTCGAAAATCCAAAGCGGCATTTTAAAGAAGATATATCAGGCTTCCGTTTACTGTATTAATTTTTTTTTTCAATTTTTTTTCTACCCGGTACGGATTTTGGTACGTGGCCGTTTTTAGGCCTTTTTTTGACCCCCGCGAATCCGGCGCCGGTCCTAAAAAAAATTTTTTGTTTTTTTTTTTCACTCAGAAAAACTTCAAAGGGCACACAAAAGCTCCATATTACTTTTTTAAACAAATTTTTGCGATCTTTTTGGGGGAGTTATTTCATTTTTTGCTAAAAACGACGAATTTCGCAAAATCCAAAATAACCCAAGAACGATAGGTTTTAAGAGAAATTGTTAGGGATACAAAAGACTGCGTATTTTCATAATAAATCGCCTGGAATTTTTTCAGATTTTTTCTCTGATAGTTTTTTTTTCGAGTACGTTTTTCGAAATTTACCAGCCAAATTTTTTTCTTTCAGATCGATAAAATGTTTTGAGGTAATGTAAGGTAGGTAGGTTTGAGGTAATGTTTTAATGTTTTAAGTGCCTTGAAACATTTTATAGGCCTGAAAGAAAAAAATTTGACTCGTAAATTTTGAAAAAAATACTCGAGAAAAAAATAAATGTCAGAGAAAAATTCTGAAAAAATTCCAGGCGATTTATTATAAAAATACGCAGTTTTTTGTATTCCTAACAATTTCTCCTATAACCTATCGTTCTTGGGTTATTTTGAATTTTGCAAAATTTGTCGTTTTTAGCAAAAAATGAAATAACGCCCCAAAAAAAAAATCGCAAACATTTTTTGAAAAAAGTAATATGGAGCTTCTGTGTGCCCTTTCAAGTTTTTCTGAGTGAAAAAAAAAAACAAAAAAAAATTTTTTAAACCGGCGCCGGATTCGCGAGGGTCGAAAAAAGGCCTAAAAACGGCCACGTACCAAAATCTGTACCGGGTAAAAAAAAAATTGAAAAAAATATTCAAATACAGTAAACTGAAGCCTGATATATCTTCTTTAAAATGCCGCTTTGGATTTCCGAATATCTTTTTTTTTACAGAGTTATCAAACTTTAAGTGCGGGAAAAAATATCGACTGGTGTATCCAAACTTTTGAGCGGTAGTGTATATACGTTTGACGAATGTTCGCAATCAGAAAATAAAAAATAATGTTAAAAGGTCGATTGGAAAATACTTGGAATGATACTCCAACATTTGCTTATATATACACGTTTTTCTCTTCTTTTTTTTTATTCAGGGACTCGATCACGTCGACGATAAATCGGGTTTCCTTTTCGGCGAGTTTACATATGAGAATCATCGATCCGCATCTCCGGTTCAATACTTTCCAGTTCAGGTGAAACAACTGTATAATATCGCTAGCTGTCTTGTCAGTGTTTTGTTTCTCTAAATCGTTTTTTTCCACGTTTTCCCAAAACTGGTTAACCGGTGGTTTTGTCTAAAAAAATTTTACATTACACGAAAGAATATGCAGACTTTTCTGATTTGTTTTTCAAAAGGAAGAAATATTTGCTGCGGAGAAAATTAACGGGAGAAATAAAAGCTATATCGAGGAGACTCAGCGTTGCTCTTTCAGTTTCAGGCGCAAGGGCCCTACGAGATAATCGAGCTAAGGATTCACTCGAACAGCGGAAATCCGGAGTACACGTGCGTTTACAGAATTCGGGTACACGGTAGTTTGTAGATGTCGCCCGCAGGCTACAACCATCCTCGATCCTGATGTGCTCGTCGCTCGTCCAACGTATCAATCGTCCTCATAATCATCGTCATCAACATTATCGCCTCTATCGCTATCGATAGTTACTATTATTATACGTATGTATAGTACACTTTGTTTTTGTCGTCGCTACGTCATTTTTTTTCCTCGGGACTAAATAAATACATAAATTGCATATATATGACTACATATAAATATGCGTCGATTTGGTACTTTGCGTCGCCCAACGACGTGCGTCCCATTCGCTAATTCTTTTTCCATTCTTCCTTTATACAAGTGTAACCATATATCCACCGAAAAAAAGGCATCCGCACCCACGGGCAATAGACTAACACGAGATCTCTACTTTATTCTCATTTTTTAAAATCTCGATTTCAATCGCTATCGAACCTACGCATTCTTCGCTACGTTCACGACTGAAGAGCGATCTTGAAAAAAAAAATGAACAAAAATACAGTTTCCAACGCGAATACAATAGTACATACGGATTTCCTTGCCAGGTGAGCGAGGAACTGGAAGATATATTTTTTCCTATGCTCGTTCAAGTATATTCACTGCTTTAGGCACGAGCATGATTCCGACATTTTCCTTTTCCAAAAAGTAACTCTCGATCCTTAATTTTCCTTTGGTCTCCGAAAAGTAACTCACTAACTAATAATTATCGAAATAGTTAATTACAAATATATAAATAATAATAATTTATCGTTACATATTCTGTGCATAATAATAATCATATTAGATAATCTTCGAAAACAGGAATTTGCGCAAAATCAAGATGTGGAAGATGAAACAAATGAGGAATTGATAACGAATGCATGGTCTGTAATGAAACAATAAAAAAGTCCCTGTAAGCCGGTGGAAAACAACAATGGGAAAAATGAGAAAATACGTAATTGAAAAATAGGAAAAAATCGATCCGTCTTGAAAAAGGAAATGTAATCACCTAATTATTGATACAGGTGCATTATTAGTTCCTATCAGTAGTCAATTAACGGTGGAACCAGGAAGTTACTCGTTGGAGAAGATTCAATTCGGTGTAGCACACTTCTTACACTATTTGCTACACAAGAGGTTCTTGGTTTTATCCAGTTAATTCGTCTTCGCCTGTCCGAAACACGAGACAACATTGTATCAAAATAAATCGCTCAGAATGGTATAGAGATATAGAGAGAAAAAAAACGAGAGCGTATATACAGGAAAGCCCGGGTTTGTACATGGAAAAGAATTCCAGCGCGTTTCTTCACATTCTTTCGCAGCGCATTCTTCACCGCCGGAGAACATTCTAAGCAGCAGTATGTAAAATTGCACACACAGAGGTGAGCAACGGCTGTGAGTGGTTTTCTTCTTTTTTTTTCGGCCTTTTCTTTCTTCTCACACGCCGCTCCCTGCATGCCTTAGTCACGCGCCTCGATATCACAGATGTCAATGGATTTTTTTTTCTTCCAGAAGATACAATGGTCGAATTTATTTTTTTTGGCTATGGATTTTTTGTTTCATTTTTTTTAACGCTATACCACTTGGATATGTGATGAGACACGGGCGACTCTCATTACTTTCGCGCCGTGAAGGGGACCCCCGTCGTATAATATGTTTTCAGCTTTCCAAGCTTCCGAGCTTGGAACGCTGATGAAAAAAGTTGATTTTGCATCGACTTCGTTGGATGAGAGAAATCAATCAGCCTAACTGATAAAAAATTTCGTGAAAAAAAATGCGAGTTTGTCAAATGCTTTTTATAAATGCGTACGTAAATTAACGAGTTAAACAACTTGTCAATCATGTAGAGAGTGAAATCCAAAGAAATAAAGTCCCTTATCTCAAATCGATCGATTTCACCACGAATAAAATATAAAACGTGCCTCAAATTAATGTTCACACAAATGCGCGATAAACGTAATTGGTAACGACATTGTTTTATTTCACGCTACAACAATAATTCGTAATGTGCAATGCCGTAAATAATTGCATAAATAATTGTACATTTTCGAACGAATAACGAGGGGGGTCCTCCCTTCATTTTCACGCACTGTGCGGTTGGTCCGTACCGTGCACGATACAATGGCAAGCAAGAATCGATGTACAATTCGTACCGTGAGAAGTCTTGGTATAATTTCACTTTTTCGTTAGTTTTTTTGTTTCGTCAGAGAGAAGATCGCTGCGAGCTAGCCGCCGACATATCTAAGCTCTAGAATACACACGGTCTATATCATAAATGATATACGTATGTATAAACTATGGATACGCATAGTCTAGACGGTGTACACCCGCGTTATACGCGCTCACCACACTTCATTTCTTTTTCTATCTCTTATGCCTCTGTGTACAATATAATTATGAATTTTTTTCGCGTAACAATCACCGAGACCCATTGTCCCTCTCTCTCTGCCTCCCTCTCTTTGTCTCTCTCCCTGTCGTTCTATTTTCCTAACTATTGTATTTATGTATATAACGACTATCGATTGATTCGCTATCCTCCCGAGGATTTCGCGTATCTTACTAAAGTTGTCGCACCGAAGAGACTCGCGCACATTCGGTTTATGAATCTAACGAGCAGCGAGGCACAATTTTCGGCACGATAGATTGTCATAAGCATATACTCATATGCAGGATGACAGTTATAAAATTGGTATTTTCTGAGAGTGTCGGTCGGAAATTTTGAAACTCAGGAAAATATGATATTTAATTGTTTTTCGATTCTTCGGGAGAGAGAAAATTACAGCGTATTTGTGGAATGACATTATGATGATTTGTCATAAAAATTGTGCGATCGGAACAAAGAATTGTAATGCTATTTGGAACTTAGCAGAATTAAGGCAATTCCATTTACGAAAAAAATGTTTCCGGACATGTTTCGTATTCCGAATGGCATCATCCTTACTCGGCCATAGTCAAAATTAAATTTTGATTTCTTTTCAGAATGATCATTCTTTTTCTGACCAATATTACCCGTCATAACAAAAAAACATATTTTTTGTACTGGAGAATCGAGAGGCGAAAAACATAACCGTTTCATAAGTGTCACCCTAGATACACATACACGTAGGAGACATCGCCGGGTACAATTTTTGAACATCCGTATTAATCGCCGTGACGCTTCAGGACGTTCTCCATCCCGGAACATTTTAATCCTCATGCGATATCACGAATGTTCCTCCCCGATGGACCTCCCTTTTATGGAAGTTACGGACAAAGCCCGTGTCGTAGGGGTAAATAAAAAAATTCTCATTGAATGCCCGTATGTTCGATCGTAGAGAGGGAGCCATTCTCCGGGGCGTTTTCGTTTCGTGCGTCGCTAGGAAGATCGTCCGTAACGGGATCGTCACGTTGGTCCTCCATTTCGTCAAAACACTCGACGGAGATGGCAACCGTAGTATCGGACAGTGACGAATCCTCGGCGACGACGAGGTCACCTTGCTTGGAGATGCACGAGGTGGATTCGTCGATTCGTTGGTGATCGGATTCCGCGATCCAGGTCTTATCTGTTTCCGTGATTCTGGATGAAGATGGTTCGCGAGTTTCGTCGCTTTTCACTTCGAATCGGGCGAACCCGCTCTCGGAAGTTTGGCCCTGGGCAATGGAAGTGTCGTCGGATTGTTCGCGGGCCTCGTCGCGTTCGTCGTCTCGATACTTGACGAGGCTCGGCTCGACTTTGTTAACAACCGCGCCTTTCAGTCTCGACGGTCGTCTCTCGTTTATGACAGATTGGACGTCCAGTTCAGCTTCGGGTGACCGCTGCTCGGCGGCTGGACTCTGCCAACCGCTAGGCGAAGCGACGCGAGCGACTCTACTTCCGGTCGGGCCAAAACGTCCAACCGAAGGAACGTTGCCGTTGCTCCGTCGTGCGCTCTCGTTTGTGGCACACGGCGACGAGTGATGCGTCGACGAGTGTCTCCTATCGACCCGACTCGTACCGTCGGCCGCTATCGAGACGAGTCTCGAGGCCCGCGGCGACGGACACGTGGACGAGCTCACCGTCAGTAGCGACTGCTTGCTAGACGGGTTTTCCGCTGGAACGTTCAGCTTCGCACCACCCGACTGGAGAACCGGAACGTTGTTGCTTCGCTGCGTTATTATGCGCGGCACGCTAAGATTGCTCGTCGGCTGCTGAATTATCAGCTCGGCTACCTCGATAGGCGGACGCGACGCGCTTCCAGCAGCTGTCAACAGTGAAGACGCTGCGGCTGCGGCTCGCTGTTGCTGCGCGTGAAAAGTCTCACGGCGCTGCAGCTTGTAACGGTTGCTCGATGATCGGCTGCTCGAGCGACGATTGAACGAGCCACCAACTCGAGGACGCGAATTCGCATCGTCGAAGTTCCACAAGCCGGATGCCGAATCTGAAAAGTGGCGCATTTTATAACACTCGAGCTAATGATGCCCAGGCGCAAATCAACTGGACAAGTAAACTATTATTCCCATTTGGAACTTACCGCCAATCTGCCGTCGCGTTTCGTCACAAACGGGCGGATTATACGTGAAGTTCGACGGCAGCGAGCGAACCTTCGCCAACGCAGGTTTCGCCGAATCACCGTTAATCTCGGCTTCGTCGATGGTTTTATGAGTTTCATTTATCTGAATCCGCGAGCTTTTCGTCGATGTACCGTGGGACGTCGACTCTCGTTGGGAACCGCCGGAAGAGGCGGTCACCTCAACCACCGGGATCCTATGTTCCTCATCGACGTCAATGCGACGCGTTGTTTCCACACGGTCCCGTGTATTCCTGATCTCGAGATCGCTCGAACCAGCGACTTTTGTTTCCTCGACCACCGTACGATATCCGTTGATTTCCTCGTTGTGCTTCTCGCTCTTATCCACTGTTTCGTTCATCCCACCTTCGTCGTCCTGACCATCTTCTTCATCGTCCTCACCTTTGTCGTCTTCCTCCTCGTCCTCGTCATCCTCCTCCTCTTCTCCAACCTCCAAAAGCTCTTCCTGCTCAGCTGCGAGCTCTCTCTCCAACTGGGTTTCCATGTCGAGCTCGTCCTCCATCTGCGAAATTTGAAGACTCGGGTGAATTGATTTTTCGTATTTTACGATTTACACTCATCAGATTTGGTACTCCGAATCCGACCTGTTTATGACTCTCCTCGAGATGTTTCATGAGCACGGCGACCACGACGTTCACGAGGACAAACTGTGCCATCAGCACGAATATGACGAAGAAGATGGGCGCGATGAAAGTACTGACACAGCAATTTTTCACGCAGTCGGCGGCGTCGTCGCAATCGTCGCGCAACGTGTCCTTCATGATGCCGTTCCAATTGTCGCCGGTGGCAACCCTGAAGAGCGTCAAGAAGGCCATACCGAAATTACTGAAGTGGGCGTGCTCGCCCAGGCCCTGACACGGCATCTCGTCGTTGCATTCTGTCGAGTTATACAGTCATTCATTTTTCTTTCGGGGTCAAAAACATGATGCGCATGTTTGGGTTCAATAGGACTTAGCGAATAAACTTGCCGAGTCTCCCGAAGAGCTCGACTCCGAGAGCAGCGAATATGAAGAAGAGAAGGAAAAAGAGAAGTCCAAGATTCCCAACTTGCGGAAGCGCTTGCATCACCGTGTCCAACAGAGCCCTGATACCCTTCGCCATTTTCAGGAGCTTCAGAACTGCAATAGCACGTACTTTATAGTTGATCGACCAAACGTCCGCTTCGAATTATCATCGAGTGCAACGATTACCTCTGGCTATTCGAAGTACACGCATAACTCGTATGATCGTCGGATTGATCGGGATTATCTTGGATTCAAGCTCTTCGAGGACGATTCCAACTACCGACAGTATTACGATTCCGATATCCAGTTGATTCCATCTGGGGGAGCGCGTAAATTTTCTTTTTTATTTCAGAACTATAGATTTCAGTATTTCTAATCAGAATTCATTTTTGGCAAATATAAAGAGAGAGAGAGAGAGTGAAAAAGGCAGATGCCAAAAGAGGTAACCAGACGCGGAAAGTGTTGAATTATTTACTTGTCTTTGAGGTAGAGATGAATGCCGAGTGCCAAAAGTTTCATGAACGACTCGAGTATGAAAACTGCGGTGAAGAAGTAATTGAAGATTTTCAGGGCGTAAGTGAGAGCTTTGGGCATCATGTAAAACTCCATGGCCATCGTGACGACGTTCAAACCTATGACGGCCGCTATCGCGAGGTCGAAATACTTCGACGTAACGACGTTGTGAACGAGCAGGCGAGTCTTCGAATAATTTGTGTAATACGGTGGCTGATGCATCTCTGTTGGAAGAAAAAACAACAAACGGAACCGATCAGTGACGCGACATCGCTCCAAGCCGAGCAGCGTTCTTCGCGTTTCCTCGCTTACTCCGACGTTTCTTTTCCATCTGTAGAGCACGTTTGGCCGCTCTTCGCACTCTCTCCTCTTTCTCCTGTTCTTCCCGACAGCGATGAAAGTTCTCCACCACCACACCCACGAACATATTGAGCACGAAGAAACCGACGAGCAAGATGAACGCGATGAAATAAAGCAACCGCCACTCGGAATAATTTTCTTCCGGCTGAAAGCAAACCCAAACAGTTTCGAACGGTTGAAATTCCAAAAACGGAGAGTGCCATTGAGCGGCAGAAAAAAATATCGATCCCTCACCTGTTGATCGACCCCAACAGCATCCAAGCCCGTATACATGATATTGACCCATCCGTCGCGTGACGAAAGCACGAACAGAGACATCAGAGCCTTTCCGAGATCATCAAAATTGTACTTCCGGTTCAGCCAAACGTTCCGTTTATCAGCCAGACAGTCGGTCTTGTTTCTCACGTGTTTTATATCCGGACCGTCGCAATAATAAAAAGCACCCTTGAACAATTGTACACCGAGTATACCGAATATTATGAAGAAGGTGCAACATATCAGGACTATGTTGCCGATCGGTCGCAGCGACGATAGCAACGTTTGAACTACCAGCTTCAAGCCCGGTGCTCGATTTATCACACGTAGTGGTCTCAACGAACGCAACAATCGAAATACCTGCAAACATATTATCGTCGTACAGATACATTTTTAAAAACTTTATCCTACATCGATAGAATATAAAATCACATTATTATTGTTGTGATCTTCTTCCCTATCATTATTATTGCCATAATTATAAAGTTTTTAACAATGTATTTTGGATAAGCAAAGAAGTGATAAGATACTGTTACCATTATTTTCCACATTGTAATAATAACTATGACGATTATTATTTTTGTCATTACTATTGCTACCTTGTGTTTTTGATTATTGTTAATCTTGTCGCTATTGTTATCAGGAAAACAGATATTCATAAAAACACGAGAATCCAATAAATGAATTACCCTCAATATTCCAAATATTCGTGGACTGCTCGCCGACAAGACGGACATTGACAAATCAATAATCGATATGATGACCAGAGATCCGTCCATGATGTTCCAGCCGGAAGTGAAGTAAGCCTCAGAGCCATAGAGCATCCCAGACGAAACAACCTTCGTACGCAACATCAAGAAAAATAATTGCCGTGAAAATTTGATAGTGGTTTTGAATGATTCGGTAATGAATCAGACGATGGTATCTCCGGGTTTGTTACCTTCACGAACATTTCAACGGCGAAGACGCCGGTGAACACGTAATTGGCAGTGGAGAGAAAGACTCGTTCGCGACTGTCGGGCGGAATGTTGGGTCGTTCCATCGCGAGTGTAATGCAATTGAGACCGATGAACATGAGGACAACATTGTCGAACCACTTTTGCTCGACGAACAAACGGCAGAGGACGCGAAACCGATTATTCTGAGGGAAGAGATACAGGGAGTAATCGTCACGTTCCTTGAGGCATCCCTTGGGTTCGAAGAACATAAAGATCTTCTTGATGGTCTCGACGCTACTGGCGACGCTTGGATTCCCGTTGGAGGCTGGCGGGGTTTGTTCACCGGAGACGGGACATCGCGAGCCGAATAAGGGCTGATGTCGATTCGCGGTATGTTGCTCGTGAAGCGCGCCGGCCTCCTGAGACTCCTCGACGAGACGCTTTATACGCGGCAGTGCCGCGCCCACGCTCTCGATCGTCAAATTATTTATCGTACGCGGGCTCGAAGCGCAAAGCCCTTGGGGAAGATTCACGTGGTCGTCGAAGAGCTTGCCGCGCGACTGTACGATGTCGTAGCCGGCGCGAAGCGAATTCCGTCGTGACAACGAAATGTGATCGCTGATCCATCTCATCTGGGAAAAAGAAACAACAATCGTAATTATGCTGACATAACGTGCATTGTGGAACAGCAGAATTAATGTATTTTTCGTATCGACAGTTCGAGTCGGCCTAAGGTTTTGAACGCAGACACAATATCAGGGGATACAGTTTTTTGGGTCGTTCCAAGTCCCAAATATCGCATTACCTGTTGATTGGGGGTATAGCACCGGGCTATCGAGGAGCTTCGACTCTTTATCGAATTGTTTGGACTGGCGCTTCGGATGTTGCTGCCGAGGAAACTCGAACGATTGTTCGGGGCGTCTCGTTGGGTGTCGTTTCGTATCGAGCCGTGAAGATACGCGGCTCCGCCGGAACTGCCGTACCCGATGAAATCACTCGGATACAATCTATAAGTAAAAGAGGTAAAACGAAATGCAAAATCAAGTAAATCTTGCAAGAAATTCGGACGCGTTGGTGCCGGCAATTCGGCCCGTGAACAACTAACATCGAATGCGATCTGGACGACGTGCTACGGCCATTG
Organism: Ophioninae sp. B BG-2022a; assembly: GCA_030522765.1. Taxonomy (NCBI): domain Eukaryota; kingdom Metazoa; phylum Arthropoda; class Insecta; order Hymenoptera; family Ichneumonidae; species Ophioninae sp. B BG-2022a. Next base: position 18,613 of record JAPYZJ010001278.1, on the reverse strand, counting down.
TTGAGAATAATCGTTTGTCCTCCCGGCTCGGCCTCGTCGCTCTGCGACATTCGTTTTCTCCCGAGCGACGGTCGTGACAACCGCCACGAATAGCCTCGCTGAATTCTCGACGGACTGCAAATGTTCGTATCAATCCGTCGTTATTCGTTTTTCGTTTCTTCGTCTATCGAAACTGGATGACTGAGACGTGCACTTTATCGCTTATCCTGAATAACGAACGGAGTACCTCGGGACGCTACCGAATTCACGCGACGACGACGAATTCGATATCAAGGCCGGACTGACGTGTCTGATTACTGGCAACTGGACTTGATTCGCGGCGATCAGATTGTTCGCTGGAAATTTGTGATTGTTGTCCGGCGGTTTCAACATTCGCGATGGTATGCTCCATTGACTCTGTAGAACATTGACACGGAATCACTAATTAAATTCGCACGAATTAATATTAAATCATTCATGATAATTGTAATCACAGCGATAGTAAAGATGGAAAAGGACGAGTGAGGCAATAAAATAAAATAATTTCATAAATCGATCAGCAGATCAAATTCCTTTAATCAATATTTAGAGTCAAAATTGAATGCGGAATGTGATAATAGATGCATGAAATCGAAATCAATTCCATTTATATATATCTCGATGTTCACGATAGAGGATCGATAGGTCGAGGGCGTGATTTGAAAAATCATTGATGTTCAATAATGAATTTTCGAAAAACATCTGAAATGTGAGTAATTTGTATATTTTTCTGGTGTAGCGGTCAAGAAAAGCTTTAAAATGATGCCTCATTTATGTAAATTGATAAAGTACGCAGGAAGTTATGACGTTCCGACAAAAAAAAAGCTTTTGAGAAATAATATATATGATGTTGATTATAGTAACAATAAAATATAATAATTATTATTATCGTAATAATGAATACATTTGTTATTTTATTGATAAAATATTGATTGTTGCAATGATAAACAATCAGTCGTGTCATTTTACTTCATATTCTTACGACTGATAATGATCATATGCTAATAATAATGACGAAAATAAAAACAACGATAATAATAATTACTAGAAAAATAAGTCTTGTCGCTGTTATAATTATTATCACTTTTTGATTAAAAAATAATAATCAGGAAAAGTATATAGATTCATTACCCAAAATATTATATAACAATAGATTATCGAAAAAGCAAAAATAGTTTCAAAAAAATAACGTCCAGTCCCATAAATATATCTTCAATATAACTAAACTTTATCGCCCATAATAAAGTTATTTTAAAAAATGGCTACGCATTATTCAAGTAATAAATGCATTTTTTAAATTAACTTTGCATTTCTCCGATATTTTAGATACAAATATATCTTATATATTTTTGTCTTTCCACTTGTATTTATCTTTCTAAAGTGTCCCTGGAAACCCCATCTCGTTGACTTTGTTCCACAAGATTTGTAGGAGAAAAAAATGCCCGTTTATCGCTACGAAGCAATGAAGCGTCAAAGGACTCACGCCGGATCGATCGATCGACTCGATGGAAAGATTGGTGGGGTAAACGGTACGGCAATTGAGTTCTCTGTAGCCCGTATCGAGGGTGGTGTTCGGAGAGTCCTGGGGCGTCGCCGCGGTGTGAGTAATACGCGGGGGTTGGGGGCCTCCAGTCGCGCCACCACCGCTGCCCATCATTTTGCTCTCCTTTTGTATGTTACACTTCGGATCGTCCATCGGATGCCTCATCAACCAAGCTCGATTATCCTTACTGCGTTCGCGCGTGCAATTGTCCTTGTATTTGACAAAGTCTTGCTCGCTCGGCCACGAATTCTTGCCGCTACGGTCCTGTGAGAATTATTCGATGGCTTCAGCGAATTATTCGAAACATTGGGAAAGAACAAAAATGAAGAATCGTGGAAAATTTGTCGGACGTGAAAAGTCATTTCTCTTTTTCGACTATTTCGGCGAGCAGCACAAGCACGTTGATTAGGTTTTATATCGAGTCGTTTTGTGCGCAATGCCTTTTGTGCAATTAGAGATTTTAACTAATATTCCAAAAAATTACGACGTACATCATTCTACTCAATTATACGTTTCCATGCGATTGAGACGCGAAATATTTGAAAAGTATTTCAAAGTCTGATTTATATTGTACTCTAACCTCCCAGGGACACCGGAAGTGTTCGTATTCGATGTTTGATCCCTATATGGCTAATCCGTTAAGTGGAAATGAAGTACCTGTTGAGTGTACGTGTCGCTGTCCGTGATCGAGTGAGATCTCGAGATTCGCGAGCTGCTCTCGTCACTGCCGATGCCCGCTTCCTTCGCCGATAATTTCGACATTTCCCGCTGCTCGCGCTCCCGCCGCTCGTTCCTCTGAAGAAACGAATAAAGGAAAAAATCATTGGTGAATGATACTACTGATGATATTACGTGAAATGTAAACTGGTGCAAAAAAAAAACAGTTCTCGACTTCAAAACACTTTGAAATCCAATATCAAACGCCACATTTGAGCTCTCTGACTGAATTCTGATTGTTACTTCGGTATTTTATTTTTGGAAAAATTTCCTTCCTCGCGTTCGAGAGTTGCTGACCTCGGAAGAGAAGCCCTCGACGAGAATGGCGACTAGGAGATTGAAGAGAACGTAATTCCCGAAAGTCATGAGCGCGACGAAATAGAGGGCGGCCCAGTGCGAGGTTTTCTGCATTCCGTTGAAAAGCACCACGTTCCAGTCTTCCTGGGTAAGTATCTACGGAGGTGAGAGAAAAAGAGAGCGAAAAATATTATTAAAATCCATACATCGAATTCTGGCATTTATTGGCCACCTATTTTACGAGCGTATCATCGCTCCTGATGAAGCGCTTGCAAATACCATCCCGAATCAACCTCAGAGTCGTGATTTTCTTTACAGAGAAAAAAAATATTTTAAAAAGGAAAACGCAAGAGCTTCACTCGCAGTCTTACAAAAAAAAAGTATATGTTAAGAAATAAAAATCAAAAACGTCGAAAAAGAACGAAAAATACTACGAAAAAACGGGACTTAAGCTACACTCTGTATATTTATATTTACATATTTATACACGAATTAATGCGTGTGTTTGTGTATACAGAAAATTGGAAAACGGTTTTAGAAAGGACGGAAATATATAGCATTTGAACGGTACGGACGCACGTTTTCCATAAACGTTCAATAACTCGATTAGTCGGTGCACGAGTGAACAACGAAAGATGGAAACGACCAAGTGCAGGATAAAGTTGCCCAACGAGAAAACGGTGTTAAAGTTTGTGTTGAAGCACAGACGGCTTGAGAGGAGTAAAAACGGATATATAGGAGCGAAATACTTGAAAGAGCGACAGTATTAATCACAATTAAAAATTGAATGGTTCATATATACAAGTATATACAGTCTGTGATAAGCGCTGGTGAAAAAGTTCGATCATTCACGATCGCAGTTGCGACCACCACGAGAGTACCTTTTGTTTCGCCATTTTTTCGAACCGACCTTTCGATCGAAACAACCCGGCAGGCAAAGTTTCATTTTACTGGAAGAAACGAAAGGAACGCGAAATTGAAACAAGCGAAAGTAGACTATGAGGGTAATAAGGACTTCGAAACTAAAAAGCACTAAACTTGGTACGCGTGACAAACCGAGGCCAAGAATACAAAGGCTTTGAGAAAATTGAAAATGGGAAAAGGGATGCGAGAGAAAACAAAAAGCAAAACGAACGTCAAGAATTAGTTTCGTAATGAGATAATATTGTGACAGCAAACGTAAATACCCCAAAGGGGATACCCTTTGATAACAAATAACTAATTTGTAACTTGTGAAAGAATATATATTTTCGCGAATCATGAAAACATTAATATTTTTTATTCTATTATAAATAGAATAAAAATTAAATAAAAAATTATTTCATTATAATATAATAAAAATGAAAATGAAATTAAAATTGAATAAATATTTAATTAAAATTATTTTATCATTGCAATCTGAAATAAAATAAAAATTAAAGTATCAGGTATTCTACGAACCCCAACGTAATCCCATTTTTCATCACCACTTTGCGACCCTCGAATAATTAATAATTAACATTAATTATTATATTATAATATAATACAGCTCTCAAACTGCTTTCTCGAATAAATATTACAACGATCGAATAAACAATACAAAATTAATACAACGATTTCAGTATAACATTATTTTCACTTCTGCAGCGTTATCAACTTAGCTCTCGTTACGATAAAATAAATAATAAATTAGTGATTTTTTTCATTTTCATGCAAATAATCGTTTCGTAACGTGAAGAACGATCGAATGGTTATTCTCGACGGCGATCGTGTGCGAAAGTGAACGGATCGACGTGAAACGGGTATACGTAGTGTGGGGTTGTCCGATGTGCCACATAGACGAGAAATAGTGATCGATTGATGAAGAAGAGAAACAACGACGACGACAATGATGACGAAGGGGGTGGGTGTGAATGCTGTGTGCGTGTAATATACCTGAAAAACTGTGACGAGTGCCCAGACGATGTCGTTGAAATGTTTTCGATCACAGCGACACATTGGGTGGCGTGATACGACCTCGGCACAGGTACAGGGCCGACTCCGGTCCGCCCACATGCAAAACTTACCCCCGAACAGGTACATCCCTAGTATGCTGCAACCGAGATAATCCGGTTGCCTAAAGTAAACGTGCCGAGACTTCTAACCGGGTATTGGCGCGCGCGTGAGAAGCTCCGTGTCTCATGAGCCCGAATGCACTTTCGTTTTTCAACCCTCAACCCGTGAACGAGCGTCGTTTTTTCCTGGCCCAAAATTTCATTCAAAAATATCTCAAATGTACAATTATTAAATTTTTTTAAAATAATTTCAGATGAATAATTAGAATGGAATAATTAATAGTAACTAAATATTTATGTTATTTTATAATCATTTTCTAAATTAATAAAAAATTTTTTTGTTGTAAAAAGCAAGCTTTTCCCTTTAAGGAACTGCTATTGAACAAATTTCCGATAATTTTTACCTACGCTATATTTTTTTGAAAACAAGAAACGTTTGTCTCGAGAGTTGTTCAATATTTGATGAATAAAATATATAAAAAGTAAGAAAAATAAAAAACAACTCTTTCCCCTTCGAAAGTATAGTCTAAAGATAAATCATGAATTTTTGTAGATTTTTTCATGTATAATTGGGCGTGTGGTGGCGCGAAGACAAAAATGACTCATGTTCACCGGATTAAGTTGCCTCATATACCGTCACGGGTTGAGAGTTAATTCACGAAGACAAACCCGCACGGATATGGGTCAAATTACATTTTGTTTTTTTTTCGGAATGAGTTGTAATACTTTTTATTGGAAGATTATTTCGAGCACTGGAATCAACCGTTACGAAAGATCAAAGTCGGAAACTTCTTTTTTCGAGAAATTTCATGTTTTTTACAATTTTTAATTAAGGAACAAAAATCGTGGGTTTACTAGCATACTATCTCTTTCTTCGTCATGGCACGATGAGTTTTTACATCGTTCCATGCTATTTAATATTATATATATATAATTTTTTTTAGCCAAGTGGATTGTTTTGAATTTACTATTCGGTTGGATTTTTGTGCAAGAGCGATTGCATAATGCGAACGAATTTTCAATTTTGTTCTCAGCATCAATTTTTGTAAGATACTTTTTTCATTGCGTTTTATCGATGGTAGGGTACTTTATTGACATTAACAGTTAAAATGTTTGACTAATACGTGCAAATACGGGCGTTGCTATTTTTGAAAATGAATTATCGAGTACGATACTTCGTTCGATACATATGCTTGATTATTAAATCGATAAGTGACATGGATCGGTTTTCAACAAAAAACGAATTTCAGCCTACGATTTTCATAATCGAAAACGTCAGTCGGATTAATCTACTTTTCGAATTTACGCTCCTCTGAGATTGATATATCTTTTTTAATGTTGAATGTTAATTACGGTGTCGTTATTTTATTTTTTTTTGTCGACAGTTGCATCCGGTTTATTCCAATCTTATTTGTTTTTTTTTTTTATGGAAACGCGGGATCCACGGGATCGTTGAAAGTCCAAAATGTTGCAAAGGCCAAATTTGGCGACGTCAAACGTGAACGTTTTTTTTTTGTTTTTATCGCTATCTAGTGACACCTGTCGTGGGGTGTTTTGCTCTCATATTCGATTCAAGGGCAACTTCGATAGGGTGGGAAAATTCGAAAAAATCGAAGAAGAACCGAATTTCGGTTTTTTTTCGAGTTTCGAAACGATATCCCGTCACCTACATCTACGAAATATGGTGTCTTCGAGTCTTACGTGTACGTATATCGAGAGAGTGAATTTTTATCATTGGCGACCAAACGTCGACCAACTTTCGACGAGATACCCAACAGTGTGATACAACAGGATGGGACATCGAGATTTATTCGTAAATTTGCTTTTTTTCAAATACTCTTTCGTTATCTTTTTTTTTAATGATCATGCAAAGCACCTAGAGCTCGTGATGAGCGCGAATCAACACAACGGACCGTCAACCGAGCCGCTAGAAATTGGACGCTCAAACCCTCGGGAAAAATCAACTCGAAAAAAATAATTTAAAAAAACGAACGAACGAACTAACCAGTCGTCGAAAAATTCGGATCGGGTGACCGTTTTTTAAATTCACCGACTTCGTACTTTTTTGGTTGGCACATTAGTGACCTTGGAACGTCTTTGAAGTACAAAAAAAGCGAAACAAATGAAACAAGTTAAGATAAAACGATTTTCTTTTTTTAGCATAATTTGCGTTAAAAAAATCGTGAAATCCCAAAGTCTCAATTCGAGGGTCGAGTTTCCGGCGGCTCGGGGGACCCGTCTACGTTCCCAAACATTTACGGATTGGAGAAGCGGGCAAATCGTCGGATCGGAATACGCGAGTGAAATTCGTCAACCCACGTTGAAACTAAGAACGATCCTCGGATACGCAGGTACTAGTGAAATACAACAACAAAAATTATTTAAAAAAAAACAACAACAACAAAAAACGAAAAAAAAAAGATAAATTTAAAAAAACGTACAAGTAGCGCCCAAGTGTAAACTACAATGCGACAACTAAGTTACACGATAAGGCACTAAACAAGTAGCTGATTACGATTACGAATAATTGAACATCGATCTAGTCGAGCACAGGAACGATTAAGAGTTCGGAAGACGACACGTAACTAAGCACACAATTTTTCACACACTTTTACAACGAGCACATAGATCGACGTCGAAGGTTGGAAGAAAAACAAAAAGCAAAAAGAAAAGAGGAAGAAAAGAAAAAAACAAATGAACCGGAAAGGTGGCAGACCTTTTGTTTTACGATTCGAACCCTTTCTCGCTCTTTTCTCTGTCACGACAGAGAGGCGCGTTGAACAAAGGCAGCCGGCGATCAAAGTCATTCCCTTTACTATCTTTTTACGAGACCCCCCTTCCTCTTCGAGTGGAGAAAGAGAAAAAATAAAGAAGAACAAAAAAAAACGTATATACGTTACCTTGCGAGGTCGCAAAATCATATATACAGGGTGACCCACGTAAAAATTTCATTCGTGATATAGGGGGCTGGGGGTGAAATTCCGAGTCGATTGATATAAACATATACCACGCCGCCAGGCACTGCTTATGTCAATTCTCTCCGAATTTCATCCCCATGTCATTTCACGAATGAAATTCTTGTGGGACACCCGGTATATAGGAAGTAAAACGCAGCGGATTCGATGATAGTTGAACAGAGCAAGAGAGTAAGAGCGGGGGGGTCGGCGTTGGAGCCAGAGAGGGTGATGAGTGAGAGATTGTATTCCGACGCTTTTCTTGAGATCCATCGAGCACGGAATAAAATTGGTGGCAATGTGGACCCCGTGAAAATTTTCGTGATTCATAAAAAGTGTGTAAATGGTTGGGTTTCGTGTGATTTAATTGTTAAAATTTCCTTATTCTTTTGGAAAATCTGCGTTTGATATTGCTTTTTGATTGCTTGTCAATTGATCGATGCAAAATGAAGGTTAACGTTGAAACGAGTCGAAAGTCCGCAAGTTCGTCAGATTCTGATTGAGGGCCAATCGGTTGATTGAATCAACATTGACATCTGGTTAATTGGCTTTTCACGAGGTTCCTATTATTGGGAATGATCAATAATAATAATCAATCAATTACTCAGATCAATATTGAATACCTATCGATTATGGAACCATCAATCCGGAATCGGGGACTAGTTTTTTATTCTAAAGGAAAATTTAAGGAGAACTGTCGGAACTATGAAGCCTTCGCCCGTGAACGCGATTTTAACGAAGCCGACATTAATTAAGAGCTTCTTAATTAATCTCCGATGCTCGATGATTTAATCAACCGAAAATTAGGGTTTGATGAATGAATGGGTTCAAAATTGAGCGAATCAGAATTGGAATACTCAAATCCACTTCGAACGGAGATTTCGCGAGAAATGAATTCCTCAGCGGATAGTAGCTTCGTCGGGAGCGATAACCACGAAAATTGACTAAACGCGACTAGGTCTTTGATCGGGGCTTAAGAGAGATATTTTTGTGCGATGAGCGTACTCAAAAACGGACATATTTTTACGGTCTCGTGTTATCCATCTGTGCTCCTCCGCGCATACCTCGTTAAAAAGCTTTTTCCCTCCTGATTGCGAAAACTAACGTTTTTGTTGTTCGTTCGTAATTACGACGCTTGGGAACTCGCTTGAATTGCTCGTGGTACGAATCTGGGTCAGCGGCCTGGCCGTTGCTGGGAGCCCGAGAGACGGGATAGCGACGAGAACGAAATCGGTGCGAAAATGGATCGCACCCCGTCGAAAAGCGCATTTCGAGAGCTCGTCAGAGAGAAAATTCCAAATTTCCACCAAGCCGTCAAAACTGGACCGAAAAAGAACCCAACGGGTGTCCAAATTCCCATCAATCTCTCTGATGTCAATTTTACGAATGCGCCATTCGATAGGCGCGCCTCTCCTCGGTCCCGGCAACAAAAATTACGCAATGCGAGTATGATATGACACACGAGCAATATGAGCTGAGTTTTTACGCTTTAACACCAACGACAAGGATCAAGCGCGGGATCAGGAAAAAAGAAGAAGCTGAAGAAGAAGAAGAAGTGGAATGTACAATACTATGTAGAAAGAAAAAAAACGTGAAAAAAAGAAAAACGAAAACGAAAAACAAAAAAACAAAACCGTTCGACGTGATAAGTACGTATCCTGTAAGGTACCTGAAAGACCGTCACGATAGCCCAGAGCAACGAGTCAAAGTTTTTTCTATCACACTCGACGTCGGAGCTGCCTTTCATCGTTTCACGGAATTTGCAACCAAACAGGTTCATCCCGAGAATACTACAACACAACGAAACGTGCGATATATATATGCGTAGAAAATTGCAATTATTTCATAAATATTTTTGTAAACGGCCATCAGAGGTTCTCGAGAATCATTTTTTCGAAAATTACTCATCATCCCTCTCGCATATAGCGTTTTTTTTTTATCATTTTCAACTCGCTAAATTCAAGTTGATCATTGCTCAGATAAGGGTGTTTGGGTTTGGGTTTATACGCTATGTATTCCCGAGTATTAGTGACGTCGCGATGATAACGCGGCGAGGGGAGAGCGCGGTGGAAAGAAATTAATAGAAACTGGATACACGATAGCAAAAAAGGCTTAGATATATAGTTTTCGGTGGCGAGAAATATTCAAGCCTCGATTGAACAGGAATCGAAAAAGAAAGAAACCAAATAAAGAGATAAACGTTTTCTATCGATACTGCATATTTTTCGAGCATTTCTTCTTCAATGTACAAAGATTTCTATTTTTCAATGTAACAAGATTTTATCGTTGAGTATTTTGCGTTCATTTGTAAAATGCGGCAGATCCATCGCGAAACGATAATAATAATCGATTATATATATATAAACTAGAATCCCGAATTTGCCAATGAAAGATACAATGGGCTCTTAAATGGGCACTTTGTTGTTTTATATAACGTGATAGAAGGTTGAAAAGTTGCACTAGCAAACTTCCCGATATCGATTAAAAGAAAAAAGAAAATTACGCCATAACCGCGAGGGTGAAAAGCGTACTCGGAAGAAGTTACGATTAAAATCGAAGGCACCTCCGCTTTTTTTTCCTTTGCTGATTTTCCGCACGGAGAATAAGTCTACGATAAGCCGGTACGAAATGTAACGGTCGAAAGCCTCGAAAGGCAAGAATCGTGCTGAGAAATATTTTTTGAATTATCGTTAGATCCGGAAAGGTAAGAAGTTGGTCTCTGAGTGTGAACTCTCGAGTGGGAGAGCCTAGTTGAATTATTTTAAACGAGAAGCCAGGCTTGAAGTATATATCTTTTAAGCGGATACAGGTGTATGCTGAAACTGAACCACTTTTAGACGGAAAGAAACTTTTGCATTCCAAGGTCAAATTCGGAGGCCCGATTTTATTTCCACGTTCGCGCAACTGAAGAAGCCGCTTCCGAGACGCGATCTCTCGTTGCAACCCTCGCACGACACCGAAATGGAAAATAATATTCCGACCCCTCCGAAACGCAATTTTGTATAGTATAGATATATACAATAGACGTGTCAGGATGAAATTTCGATCTTTTTAAAATCCGACGAATCATCGTGTACTGCACAAAAGTGCTTGATGATATTCCATCGAACGCAAATATCAACGATTATTACATATTTTCCCCATTTTTTGTGAGATTTGAACGTTACGGTGGATAAAGCATTTGAATAGCTTCGGGCTTTCCAATGATGAAGCCGTTTGCTTCGTTTCTTCGAAATTGGTGAAACGCTTGCGCGACCGATCGAAATAAGCAACGATTCGATAAAACCAACTTGGATACGTCGGTTAGCAGCTCTCATTCGTACATTGTTTTTCAATGTACATTACGCATCACCGTTCCACCTGGACAACTCGACAAATTCGGAGCAAAAAAAAAAACGGCATTGTTTGCACTCTTACGAATCGCCGGGAAATTTTTAAGATGTCTAACGATGCTTGAAATTATGAGAGCTAATTGGATGGAACGTTACAATTTACGAATACGCCCGTATGTTTGACTATCGAAGCTTCATCCCGACACACCTAATATATAATATATAGAAACATTCAGCGCCATTTTAAGCACCATGCATACACACTTATCGCATATCCAATCATGTATATTTATATATATAATTCGATGCCTCAAGCCACGTGAGGAGAGAGAGAGAGATGGAGATGGAAGAGAGAGAGAGAGAGAGAGGAGAGAGAGAGAGTGAGAGAGAGGGAAAGGAGAGTGATCGATTGCTTTTAATACGCCCTAGTGTCTCACTTTCGGGAAAAACGACAATTAAAACTGTGATTGAATAAACAATTTGAAAAATGTAATACACAAAGAAATACAAAAAAAAATAGTAATCCTAGTGTTTATCATAATGATAATAACAATAGGGTGGGAAATAATGATAGTATTGAAAATAATAATAATAGTAAAGAAAATGATATGACAAAAATAAAACAGTAAAATAATTCATTTGCAGAAAGAGAGAGAAAGAGAAAGAGAGAGAGATGATGATGATAGATTTTATTATGCCCTAGTAAAAATACTTTCGGGCAAATTAAGGTAAAACAAAAATTTTAACAAAATAAAGATATAAAGATGAACAAAATAATGACTAAATAACAATATAACAAAAAATGCGATTTCAACAAATAAAATAGAGAGGAGGGAGAGAGCAAGAAAGAGAAGAGGAATAGAGAGGAATAGACAGGGAGAGAAAGAGAGAGAGAGAGAGAGAGAGAGAAAGGGAGAGAGCTACTACAGCCCTTCTCGGACGTGCCAATAACACAACATCATATCCATTAATCGCATATAAAATATATTTTTTGTATGCTCATAATCCCTGCGTACTCGTCAACGCATCTCGATTAGCGTCCCTCGCTTCTTTGCTCTTCTCGATCTACCGGCTCCGAAAATCCTAGCGCCCTTCGTTGAGGTTAAGAACCAAAAAAAAAAACATGTTCTCGTTTCGCGATAATAACGTGTGTCCTCGTAGTTTCGAATAAAAATCAACAGTAAAGAATAAAAGTCGAGATTAAGAAAAACGACGAGGATATTGTAGAGGCGTGAAAATTGCGCGCCTTTCTTGAAACTTCGAGATTCTCTTTATTTTCCTCCTTCATTGGTTTTTCGTATCGTTTTGAATATTTTTTTCTCTCTCGCGTTTCGATGGATCCGCAATCGGCGAATCGCACTTTCCTTAATCCTTAATTCACGTTACGCCGCTGGCTACAATCTCGGTGAGGAGATCTCTTACCTGAATATAAAGATGAATAGTACCAAGAGAGAAAAAAATACTGCCACGTTGTCCATCGTGCGTAGCATCACGAACAACTGACGTCGCAGATTCGGCATGAAACGCACGAGCTTCAGAATTCTCAACAACCGAAACGTACGAAGCACGCTAAGACCGGAACTTCCGCCACGATCCTCCGTCGCGAACGATTGGCAGAGCTCGACAACGCTAAAATTATTTTTAAAGAAACCAAATACATTTTGGAACAATAATCACAATATAGTAATAATGACGATAACGATAACAACGAAAACTGCATACAAGTAACACCAACACACAATATGATTATAATGATTATAATAATTGTTATTTGTTTATATATGTAACAAATACAATAATAATGTACCGAATAATACGATTATTATTATTAATATTATTATTGTCATTATCACTATCGGAAATCTTGTTTTATAACGAAATGTCGCCACAAGACGAAATATCGCAAACGATGACAGTGATGTCGTTCTTGTTGTTGCTGTTGTAAATACAACGGCAACAACAAGATCGATGATCCATCAAGGTACCAACGATAACTGAAATTGTTAAACTACAATAATTAGAATAATAAAAGACAGCAGAAAAATAAAAATGTTTATCTTGATTTCGATCAGCCGCCGATAATGCTCCGGGCGACGCACGTTCTTCATTATTATTGCCGTAATTGTATTTATTTATTGATCTGTTCACTCTTTATTAATATTATCATCATTAGTTATAAAGGGGTTATTATATAGGGAAGGTGTCAGTAATATGAATAGAATAATAATAATAATAATTCTGTAGTGAAAAGTTTGGCTGTGAAAGACCGATTTTTGGAACATTCTGGTTGCTTTTTTAAAAATGCTTGAATACATTGAGAAATTGAATAAGCGAAAAAGAATGTCTATTTTTCGTGTATCATCAAAAAAATAATTGAAAAAAAAAAACGTTGACATATTCGATACCTGAGTACAACGACGACACCGTCGAAAACGTTAAAGCCATTGCTGATATAACCGAAGGGTCCTTCCGCGATGACTTTGAGGAGCATCTCAACTGCGAAAACTGCGGAGAACACAACGTTGCTGATCTCGACGATAACGGTCAATTCTTCGGGCTAGTTGGACAAACGAGGGTAAACGTTAGAAATGATAACTTATATACAACGTCGAAAAATCGGAGGGGTTAACGAACCTGATTGTGATATTCGATTCCCATGCTGAGAGTATTGATGAGTATAGCGAGGAGTATACCCTGTTGGAAGTACTTGTGTTCAACGAGTTTTTTAATCCAACGTTGAACGCATCGTACGCAGCAAACGCAACAATTGCCGGAGGCGCGAAGGAACTTCCGGGTGCGAGACGTTTGCCACTTGGGCTCGTGATGATTCTCGACGGTGTCGCCGGGCCATTGAGAGCCGATGGAAGCTCCGCCGACAAGGGGAACTTGGCAACAACACGGACAATTGATTTGAACCGAATGGCCACCCCCGCTCTCAGCATTGGCCCACTCGACGACCGATCTTTCCTGTTGCTGCTGTTGCTGCTGCTGTTGTTGCTGAAGCAACCCGGTATTTCCTCGATCGGTTATTCCCTTCGCCAGCGAATTGAGAAAAGTGTCCCGGGCCAATTGGCCGGTTGGTAACGCCGCGCCGAGGGCCCCGCTCAACGCCAATAACTCCTGGCAGGTCATAGCTTCGCTCTTACCCAAATCGGCCTGTCAACCACACGAAAGAATCAAAGAGAACTCGAAACAAAGGTTTTTTTTCCGCGTTTGATTACCCCATCTCGGTCGCTCGAACGAACCTGCGGATTGTTCGCTCGTCTGGTCGACCAAACGTTCTCGTCGCTCGTCTGCGTCGTTTTCTCGCTCGAGCAAATGTTCCGCTCCCCAAGCGGCACTATACTGGACGCGACCGGCGTTGCCGTTACCAAAAGATTGTTGTTCGGTGTCGGAGTCTGCGGCGAACCTCCCAAACCCGGGGAATTCGGTATCGCGTTGCTGACACCACTTGTCGCTCCGTGAAGCAACACCACGTCGCTGAACATCACGCTGCTACGGCGACGATTGTGACTACAGGGCGGACTTAACAGAGCCAAATTATTTTGACCCTGGAAATCGTAATTTTCTTCTTTATATTGTTTAACGCGGTCTTTCGAAGTTAGATCTGAGACATGGTTTTTGGACGTTTCGATTTTATGCTTGTGGAGAACAGTAACGAAAATAAGTCGCGAAATGAAATTGAGATGCATTGGGAGTTTACGATTAAAACAACAAAATTTGATATCCAAGTGAGTTTTGATAGTTGAAGCGAAATTTTCTTGAATTAATGGTCTCTCTCTTCAGAGAGAGTCCACTAATCATCGTAATCCACTAGGGTATTTCTCGATACCCACCTCTCCATTATGATGTGTACAAACGCGAACATTGTCGCTGGCGACAAGGCCGTTCGAGTGTACCGAGATAGTACGATGAATGTCGTCGCCAGTCATTCTTGCGTTCACCTGATGGCACTGATCACCCTCGGACAGTTCGGGGCTGGTGATGGCACTGGGATCTCCGGGAACGACGTTGCCTTGTTCGCCGCTTTCCAGGCCCGCTAGCAAATCTAGGCAGGTGTCGCGATTTCCGGCTCTACCGCCCCCGTTTCCTCGGAGTCCGACAACGTTAGTCCGGACGTTGCAAATCCTCGTGCTCGAGAGATTCTTCTCGCGAGCTTGTTCACGCCTGTACAGATAGAGACGATACTTCTTTGCCAATCGCCGTTTGCCGCGACGCCAAAGATGCCCGATGTACCTGACAAAACATACACACGGCGCAACGAAGTTGTTGAAAATACACAAAAAAAAACAACAACAATCAAGATGCGAAGGATCTCAGAGTTCCGTTTTTACTGACTTGACGATCTCGGCGTAGCAGGTTGTTGGCTCGGAAGTGTTGGTCGATGAAGCGAGTGTGCTCGTCGAGTGAAATCTCGCACGCTCCAGTCTCATCCTCTCCATCTCGCGTTTCTTCGTCTCCGAGAATTGCGTCGCTATCACGACCAGGCACAGGTTTATCATAAAAAATGACCCGATCTGTCGAGGAACGTGAAATCGTTAACAACGATATTATTACCCTTTTCCCACATCACCCTTCTGCGCGATCTTTTTCTAATCAATTCACTCGAATAATCGATAATAATAGTAGTAATATCAATTAACTCGAATCAATAATATCAATTAATTCGAGTAATCAATAATAATACGTACCACGATTAGAAGTACGAAGTATATCCAGTCCCAAAATGAGTGGGCGTCTTGGACGTAATACATTATGTCCGTCCATCCCTCCAAACTGATCACCTGAAAACATAAACAAAATTGTTAGTACGCGTTCATGCCATGCACTATTTACGCAGAGAAACTTCCAGAGCAACATTTCGAATCGTTAAGATTGGCTGAAGGACGAAACCGTTGATTCAATAATAATTCCGATAAAATATTATAACAAAGTATAATAATGAGTACAATACAATATTAATGTATTAATATTACTATTATTCTTTAATAATAGTCATTAACTGTCAATCAATAATTTATATAATTGTTACCACGTTCAGGCCGCTCAAGGGGGCCCGCCTGATCAGTTGCCTTTAAAAATTAATAATAATTCAGGGCTTGATCTGAGAACCATACATGCTTGTATCAATCGACTCAGAATTTCGCCCCCAGCCTCCCATTTCATGGATGACATGATTATAAAAAAAAGAAAACGTTTACTCACGAGAAATATCGCGACCCATGCGAGGCCAATATTGTCAAAGGATATTGTGCCCTGGAAGGGATTGTTGCCCTGTCCCTTGCACTCGGTGTAATAATAATGCCAGTTGACGCAGGTGTCATTGCTGATAAACGTGACGTTGCTGTTGGGCAACGCTGTACTGTTGCAGACTATATTGCCTGTTGGAACAAATCATAAAACACGATCAATAATTTTCCCGGCGTTGCTTACGGCGTTGATCCAGTGGATTAAGGATCTTCATCACTTTCTTTTACTCTTTGTTTGTTTAATTCTCGAATGAAATTGACGTATTACAAAATATTCATAATTTACCAAATTTAAGCGGAGGCAAATTGTTGCAAGTGTGCATTCCGCTGTCGTCCGGACGGGAACATATGTAATCCTGGCCCTGATACTCGAAATATTTATCGAGATCGCTGCAATTGCAATGAATAAAGAGAGGAAAAAACATACATCAGGAAAGACACGATGCTACGTATCAGTATGTATGTGTATATATATATATATATATATATATAGACATCTCTGTGCGGGCACATCAACAGGGTCAGTTAAAAGCGTTACGAGCTGTCGTTTTAAAACGCACACGTTTTGTGACGCGATAATCTCTTCTAGAAGAGATTACTTCGAGAACTCGTTTGCGAAGTTTGGAAAAAGATGGGATTCGGAGTTTGAACTTGGTGCTAACGGCCAGGTAACACGAAGGTCAACCGTAACGCTTGGAACGAGAATGCACTTTTTTTTTTCGTTGTATATTTTCGATGCTCGATTAGCTGTAACCAAGCTATACAGCCGTATGCTATTTTCAAAAGTTGATTGGTCGAAATGTTGGCGTTGACATTGTTTTCATTACAGAACGTAAGTGTTCTGGCAGAAGTTCGTAACGCTTCTACTGGACCCTGTATATGTCTATGTACGTAATTGGCACGCCGGTATGAAACTTCGATTTTGTTGGAGGTTTTCTTCTAATTTTAAATAAACAGGTAAACCTGAAAACCGTGATGGTATTTGAGGCACTTTAATCCCTCGAACCTGGGTCGTTATTGTCTTCGCGCTACCACACCCACAATTATTCATGAAGAAATTGTCAAACATTTCAGGCGGACATTCTTTTGCCTTGAAAGGTCTTTTTATTTTTTTTTATTGTGAACCCATTTGCATCCAAGCACGGAATAATCCGCGATTGGCAACTGAACAATCCGCGCTTGGATGCAAATGGGTTAATATTCTTTTTTTTCATCAAATATTCAGCAACTCGCAGAAAAACATCTTGTTTTTCAAAAAAATATAGCGTGAATAAAAATTATGGGAACATTTTTTTCAATAACAATTCCGAAAAGGAAAAAAGTTGATCTTGACAAAAAAAATTATATTCATGTAGGAAATAATTAAAAAGCAAAATAAGTGATTAGTTAATTACTAATTAATTAGTGATGAGTTATTAGTAATTATTTAATTATAATTAAGTATATAATTGTTAATGATAATTACGTAATTATAATTAAATAATTATACATTCGAGAAACTTCAGAACGAAATTCTGGGACCGGCGAGAACATTTTTTTTTTCGGAAACATTAACCATCAGGCTTCGTAGAATTCACAGACGCAAATCTTGACGGTTTTGATCTATGTTGAGACTGATTTTCGAAAAATCTTCGTTAAAAAGTTCTAGCATTGCTTCAACACGTATTTCAACTCTTTTGAATTTTTCTTAAGACTTCTTAAGCGAATCGCGCGATCCGTTTGAACGTCAAAGCTTCATTTCGGCGCACATAATATTTACACAGACATATATATATATATAACGATAGTATCGATAGATATGGAGTAATATCGATAGAACGAGGGTGTATCTATATATGTATATATATTCATATAAAATCATATAATTCATATGGATATATGTGTATATATATATATTCATATAAATTCATGTATATATATATATATTTTATAGCCAATCGATGCATTGTATTCATGCCATATAGTTTATCCATGATGCCGAGAACTTTTGGACAGCGGTGACGGGGCAAAAGAATGGATATTTATCAGCAAGTGTGTATTTTTCGTGTTTCCGAGGGAACGTACTCCGAGTCTCTTGTAAAATGGATATTGGAAGCAAAAATTAAACCGGAAAAATTCAAACACTGTAACGGATAAGTTACACTGATTTAGAGAATTAAAACGAGGATAAGAACACTTATCTTCGTTTGAATTTTTTCTTTAACCTCCCAGATGGAATTTTTTTTTTTCTTCACGAAGTATAAAAAACGATTCATTTTTATTTTCGCGACAAAACGTTTTCGTTAAATCGTGGATTGCAAGTTCGAATGATAATCATAGATGGCAGGTCGTTGGGTCGTAGATGGCGGCAGTGCAGCCAGATAGCGTGTAGAAGTTACCCCCTCTCTAGTCTCTTGGAGGCTAGAGAGGGGGTAACATAGCAGCCAGGGCGCGTGTAAAAGTTACCCCCTCTCTAGCCTCTAAGAGACTA
>JAPYZJ010001277.1:0-29099 GCA_030522765.1 Ophioninae sp. B BG-2022a | reverse complement strand
GATATCTCGTATAGTTTTCCCGGAAAGTCGACTTGAAAAACCGCAAAAAAAGAGGCAAAGGGGTATGTATGGAAAAATTGGCAAAAATCGATGGTCCAAATTTGAAATTCTGCCAAAAATCTAAAAATCATCGGATTTCAATAATTAAAAAAGCATTTTGAAGGCAAAATCATAACGAAGAGATTGAGCACAGAGTGAGGTGCCAAATCCTGAAGGACTAAAAGTTATCGATGATTTAGTGAAAAAACGTATTTTCCCCAAAAATCCAAAATTTTTTTTGGATTTTTAATATTTTTCTTAATGGTCTATTTTGATGTAATTCGATCCCCTGAGCACGAATCTATCATTAATTTCGCCCAAAACCCAAAATTTTTATGAATAAATCGTGAAAATCCTGTCTAGGAGTTTTTTACGATTTTTTCATGAAAATTTTGAGTTTTGGGGAAAATTAAAGGTAGATTCGTGCTCAGGGGATCAAATTACATCAAAATAGACCATTAAGAAAAATCTTAAAAATCCAAAAAATGTTGGATTTTTAGGGAAAATACGTTTTTTCACTAAATCATCGATAACTTTTTTCCCTTTAGGATTGGGAAGTCCACTCTGTGCTCAATCTCTTCATTATGATTTTCTCTTCAAAATGCTTTTTTAAGTATTGAAATCCGATGATTTTTCGATTTTTGACAGAATTTCAAAGTTGAACCATCGATTTTTGCCAATTTTTCCATACATACCCCTTTGCCTCTTTTTTTCCAATTTTTCAAGTCGATTTTCCGGGAAAACTATACGAGATATCGATACGAATCCAACGCGATTATTTAAGTCAGGCAAAAAGCTTTTCCAAACCCACCAAATGAATCTCCATAGCTAATAAGAAGCTCACCCTACGACCTTTTGAAATTTCGTGATTTTTGAGATTCCGGAAAAGTGGCCGGGAAACGCGGAAAATATTTTTTTTCGTTTTTAAACTCTCAAAGGGGTCTATTTAATCGGAAATTTTCCTGTGATTACGAATATGCCCGAGTTTTTGCCGAAAGTGCAAAATTAGACTGGGAAAATGCGAAAAACCTTTCTAGAATATTTTTTCGAAATATTTCCCTAGAAATGGAGAGTTTAATGCGAATTAAATTGTGGATTTGTCTTCAAGATATAAAAATACATCATCATGAACCTACGATATGACACTAAACGTCTAAATATAATAATTATTTCGAGGCTAATCCCACTGAACGGTCGCGCCTGATTGGCTGTCTCTCAAAATTAATAACAATTCATGGGTTGAACCTGGAACCATAAATGCTTATATCAATCGACTCAGAATTTCACTCCCAACTCCCCATTTCACGGATGACAATCTTACGTGGGACACCCTGTATATATGCATACACATGCATACATACGTACAAATAAATATATACACACACATGTATCGGGAGAATGTATACTGTGCAGGTCAGTGGAGTGAAGACTACGCGTTGCCAAGATATATCTTTATTTTACTTGGCCTTCTGTATCACCTGTCTCTCTCGCTCTCTCTCTCCCTCTCTCTCGTCACTTTGAGCGCGCATGTATATTCGAGAGCTCCGTCGGGCTTACGACGTCCATTGCTCTTGTCTCGTCTTCGTCTTGTCGAGGGAACCGGGATGCTTGCGCAAAGACCGCGATGCAAAGAGATCGAGAGAGAGAGAGAGAGAGAGAGAGAGAGAAATGTGTTACCAGACTAAAAGGGGGCCTTGGAGAACACAAGTTCCACCACTAGAATTCTCTAACCGGAGAAAATAAGAGCGAGAAAACCGCGCGACGCGAGAGAAATAGAAGAAACGTTTTATTTACGGACGACCTTGAAAAACGCGTCGAGCCTCTGCGCAGACGCAATAACAAAGAATAAAAAAAAAACATCTTTCGCCACCATCTTTATTCGTTCGCATGTCTTTGGGTTGGGGTAAAATCAAAAATCTGAATATTCCAGAATTACAAATTTTGTAAATTTTTCTTTTTGTTTGGGTTCGTTTGGGTTTGTTTAAAATCAAACTAACGAATCCTAACAAACCCAAACAAATTTCGTGCTTTTGCTGACATGGCTTTTAGGAAGTTTGTAGTATCGAAATTTTGAGGCTTCTGGTCAATCGAAGTTCGTGTTTCCTACCCAAACCCGTGTCTTTCTATTTTTCCATTTGTCGTCCTTTACCTGAACCTTTAAAGTTTTTCTACCCATTTTCCTTTCTCATTGCTTTCCATTGCTTTCCATCCTCCCGCTTGCTCCAATTTTTCGGCTAATTAACGATTTTTCTCGGGCGATAAAAACGACCGCGAATTAAACTGGAATTTTCGCGTCAACGACCCCGCTTCTTACTCTTGTGGGTGTAGGTGTTTACGACCGGAACTACGGCGCGGGTGCATTCACCATTTTCTTTTTTTTCATCGCAAAAATCATTTTTTATCACCTACTCGAATACTTGATTCTCCTCTTGATGGGAATAACAATAACAACAACAATAATAATAATAATAATAATGGATTTTTATTTATTATTATTATTATTATTTTGTGAAAGTATTGTGAACAAAATAATAATAATATATAAAAATTCCTTAATAATTATATTGATCTAATATAATTAACGATGTAAAATACTAATAATGAAAAACACTTTATTGATAAATAATTTATAAATAATAATAACGATAATTTATTGAGTACATGCGCAATTATAACAACAATAATGACCCGAATGAAGATTATTTTGTTGTTGTTGTTGAAAAATATCGTTAAGCAATCGTATAGGTAGTCCTGGCGACTAAACTCAACGGGAATGGAGACAAAAAAATGAAAAAATTGAAATTTCGAGAATTACTAAAATATCAAGTGGTAGAAAAAGTAGTTTGAAGAAATACAGATTTTGATTGGATTGAAGCATTGGATTTTAAAGAATGTGGAAAATCAAGTGGTTCTGCAATTAGAAAGGTTAGAAACTTCGGTTTCGAACTATATTGTCCCTTTAAATTGTCAAATTTCGAGCTCACCTTTTTTTCGTTTTTTTTTTTTTCGTTTTTCTTTTCGTTTTTTTTTTCGTTGTGGATTCGTTTTTCTTATCGTTTTCTTTTTTGCAATTCGTTTCGGAAATCTTCCAAACGTTTCGTCCAAAATTTATTCGTTCTCTCTCTCTCTCTCTCTTGGTTTCTCTTTTCCTCCGGATCTCTCTTTGCTGCTCGCTTATCTCTGCGATGTAGATATTTCTGGCATGTTTATGCGGCTCTCGAGTGATTTAGCGCTTATAAGCCCCGGACTCATAGCCGCGAACTGAATTCGGTGCATTCGCCATCGTCATCACCGAGAAAATGGATGGTCTCGCAAAATTCGCGTTACGCATATACACCCTGTTACAGTCAAAGCCCGATTTCAGTTCGATCGCAAGTTCCTTAGAAAAAGAAAAAATAATCTTCATTGAACGACCTCGAAACCCATAAGCGACTTAAAACTGTTTATCCGTTCGAAAGACAAGAAACTTTTCTTGTTTTTCAACAAGAAAAGTTTTCAAACATTTCGAAGTTTTTCCTTGGAAAGACCCAGTTTCGATTGAACGACAAAATTAGTCGAAACTGTTTCTGTACGAGGTCAAAGCCAAATGGAAGGAAAATCAATCAAAGTTCGTAGCTGATACGCGCCGGTAGAGAACGATTCCCAATAATTGTTTGACTCTGCTTGCCTCCGTAAAGAGCATTCACAAACACCCTTGATTCGTGAAAACTGGTTCTTTGTTTTTCCCAGTTAACATTGATTCGAATTTCGTTTTCCTAGTTAAAACTGATAAAAACTTCGTTTTTCCCACTTAAAAGTGATTTTAAATTCGTTTTTCCCAGTCAAAACTAATAAAAACTTCGTTTTTCCCACTTGAAAGTGATTTTAAATTCGTGTTTCCCAGTCAAAACTAATTTAAACTTCGTTTTTCCCACTTAAAAGTGATTTTAAATTCGTTTTTCCCAGTCAAAACTAATTTAAACTTCGTTTTTCCCACTCAAAAGTGATTTTAAATTCATTTTTCCCACTCAAAAGTTATTTTAAATTCGTTTTTCCCAGTCAAAACTGATTTTAAATTAGTTTTTCCCAGTTAACACTGATTTTAAATTAGTTTTTCCCAGTCAAAACTGATTTTAACTACGTTTTTTCTCGTAAAAACAGGTTTTAACGCTGTTTCACCACACTATTACTCGTTTTAACTTCGTTTTTCTTAGTTAAAATGAGTTTTATCTTCGTTTTTCCGTAATTGCAACTAAATTAGCTGAAATTTTGTCCAGTGAAAACTTCGTTTCCTTCGTATTTTTCTGCTAAAAACTAGTTTTAATCTCATTTTCCCCAGATAAAATTAGCTCTAACTTCGTTTTTCCTATCTAAAACGAGTTTAAACTCACCTTTAGATTTAGTAAATCGTAAATAATAGTTTCCACTGAAAATAAAGTGTTCTTCACGAGGGCATTCGGATCTCGTTATAATCTCAGTGAAAACCTAAATCGGGTTTTTACTGTACCATTGATACACGTGTACAAAGAAATGCGTGGGTTTATGCGATTTTGAGGATTTCGAGGGACGTCCGGTATCAAAAATAATTTTGATAAAAATTCAAGACTATCCTCGAAATAATCGAGACGGCCTCATAGTCGATACGAAATTGATAGAACGGGTTCAAAAGATCCATTCGTCATGTATATTTGCATGTGGACGCGTCAACGCGCTCTGGTGCGTCCCGACGCCAAAACGGACACCTTTCATATATTTTCCGTACACGCTTTTTCACTCGACATTCCCGTTTGTGCTCGTCCCATCTCCTTTCTCTCTCGGCCTCGCCTCCGCATGGTAAACAGCGCACCGACCAACGAAATATCTTGGCTCGCGTTCAGCTTTCCTCGCTTAACGCTTGCATTAATCATAAAATGCGAGTATACACGGATTATTATTGTTATTATTATTATATACGCGGAGTGTGACGGGTCGAGGCGTACGAACTCCGGGGACATCGAAACGCGCATCTTACTCGCGCAGCTTACGTATCAATTCTTCAACGAGGACAGAAATAATTTTTTTAAAAAAACAAAAATAGGTTTTTTTTTGCGGAAGTGGGGCTTCACCCCCACCTCCAACCCAAACAAACCCAAACGAATTCGAAATTCAAAACGTCGAAAATGTATAAAAGTAATAAAAAATGTCTGCATCCGTAAGCAAAATATCAGTAGTGGTGACTAGTTAAAGCAATTTATGGTCAAAAACAAACAAAAACAAACAAACCCAAACTTCAAAACTTCGAAAACTTCGAAAACTTATAGAAATAATAAAAAATATCTGCCTCGGTAAGCTAAATATCAGTAGTGGTGACTAGTTAAAGCAATTTCGAAACCGCTTTAATCCTAGCTTTTTAATCCTAGATTGAGTAACTATCCGATACTCGGATGGGTGACCGCTCAGACTGAGAGTGGCCATATCGCAGCCCATAACGATATCAGTGCCAAAAGCAGAATGGTCTTCATCACTGCTGTCGTGATTTGCATGAAAATCGAGTGAGGCCACGGTTCAGTTCGGGGCTCATTATTGGAGCCTCGAAAGAGAGAGGGTCCCCGAAGTCCTTTCGATTTCGATACACCCGTTATAGCGTATATATCGATATATAAGCTACATATATACAGATATATATAAATATATACAGATATATATAAATATATACAGATATATACATATGTACATATATACACATATATACACCGATATGTATATGTAAATATATATATAAAACCGGCTCGTTGGCGCGGTATAGCCTTGTACCATGAATTGGGTCGACGAGCTTCGACGACGGTGCTGCTTGGTGGTGCATTGACAGGGTGTATGAGGGTAGCCACCCCTCGTAGTCTATCGTGACTGGCCAGCCGGGATTGAACCACAGCCGAGTGAGCCCTCCCGGCGCACCCTCGACTCATCCAAGTGTGTCTACATGCAACGCGCGCCTCTTTCCCCCAACCCAAACCCAACCCACCAACCCCAACCCAATGCCCCAACCCAATGTCCCAACTTCCCCCAGGCGCCGCTATGTGTGTGTATGTTGGTAAGCCTCTTTGAAACGGTCTACTCTGCACCCTCGAGGTTCTACGGCCATCGACGTCGCGAATACATATCCGTCAGTCCGTTAATCCACGAGCCGGTTACGCAAAGACAGGTACAGGGGTCTATTTGTGCATCAACACGTGTGCATTTGCCGACGCACGCGCGCGAACGCTCAACCATCAACGAAAGACTCGGATATTCTTGGGCAAAGAGGAGACTGGGCAAGGGGAGGGGTGGGGGTTGAAGGCGGAGGGGGAAGGGGTTAGGTACGGGGGCGGTCGTCGGGGGTGGCTCTATGCCCCAGTTGCACAGGGCGCATGCACCCCCGGTTCCTACCCCGTCCATTCGCGTGCATCAGAACTGCCGCAAAACCCAGACACGTTTGTAGGTATAGGAGAGAGAGAAAGAGAGTGGTGAGCTGGGGGATGAAGAGAGGCGGTTGCAAACGAAAGTACAATCGATTGCCAGAAAGGGGATGGCCTAGGGATGTCTCGACGACCGATCCTTATAATGTTTCAACCTCGCTGCACGGAGCTCCGGGGTTTTATCAAAAATCCTGATTCCATTGAAACCCAAACAAACCTAAACAAAGGGTTTCAATGTTTCTATATGGCTAAAGGCCACGGGTTTGATCAGTTGAGGAAAACGGAACCCAAACAAACCCAAATGATGGAGATGACCTTGGATGTCTCGTCGACTACCCATTTCAATGTTTGAATCTTGATAAATGGGGCTGCAATTTTTGTTGGGGCTCCTGATAAAAGCTGAACAAACCCAAAGAAACGGAACCTAAACAAACCCAAAGAAACAAAGAGGATGGCCTTGCATGTCTAGTCGACCGATCCTTCCATCCACCATTACCCAATAGCACAAGATACGTTTGGAGACCCTGATAAGTGTAGTCCCGACTTAGCTGGACCGCGAGTTCTTTTCCTGAGCTAATACGTCTCCAGGATGAAGGATCGTAGTGACTACATAAATGAAAATTGTTTGATTAGAACTGCTACCGAAATTGCTAATGCAGTTGCCAATAAAAATATTCATGGCGCTAAAAAAAATTGTCTATAGCGTGGCCAATGCGACAAAAACGTTTCCTCAAGTTTCCTAATGATTGGAAAAGCTGGTTATGAAGAAGAACCAGTGTCAAACGTGACCCAGGAGCAATGCGGATTACCAGCGGGACCGAGACACCCACACTTAGCAAATACCGCGGAAGCTTTTGTACCAGGGAGTCTCCGAGTGTTTCCTCGTGTTCTAGCGACGGTTACGACCTAAAGGACCGGCAAGAAAGTCTTTGTGTTGGTGCGGATGGCGTACAGGATCGATTTGATGTCCCACTTTCCAGGGTTGGATAGAGAGAGGGAGACCGGATGAATTTCCTCATGGTATGCACTTCAAACTCGGTCACCAGCCCCTGTCGTTTCGTTTATTAGGAAAAGTCGTCTTGCGCCGGTACCAAAAACCACGGCAAATAAAAGTGGTCAATTGCAGGTCAATTGGGGACCCAGGCCCTCAATTCTACAGTCCTAATGATGAAGCCACTAAACGGTTGGATGATGTAGTCCATGCAGACCAAAATAGCTTATGGTCCAACCGAAGAGGATTATCAGCCAACTCTGATATAGGACTCCATGAAAGTCCCTTGAATTTGGTTCGTCGAAGGCTGCGGCGCAGCCTGGAAGCAGGCATTGACCTAGATGTCCTCCCTCTCTGATGGAGGTTGCTCCACCCGATGCGCAGGCTCCGTCGTTCTCACCCGCCAAGCTGCAGGGACAAGACCCTGGCCCTGGGGATGAACTCGATTTCACGTTTTCTCTACCAGCCTTACGTGTATTGGCGAAGACAGAAGAGAGAAGGAAAATTGGAGCTAGGATAGCACGTTTCTCCAACAGCTTGGTTGGCTGCTGATGCGCGCAACCCTCTAGCCAAACTCCGCTGGGAATCCCGCTTGGTGCTGCAAAGTGACCTGGCTCCCAACATCAATGCTACTTTGGCCTGGATCCTGGTGAAAAGGGGTTGGTGATTCCGTGTGTCGCCACTCCTCGGGGACTCACCCGGATAAACTGTCCGTGGCCCTCTTTGAGGCGACATAAAAAAGATTCGGTTCTTTTTTGGATCCTACTATCTCTTCGAGTTTGGACCAAAGAAACCTACAGAATTGGCAAACTTGAACTTAGTGGACTGGGAAAACTCCAGAATTCCATTGAGGGTCAAATTGGCTGGCGCGTTTCTTGTTGGAGACGACAGCTTACAGCCATCAACAAAATTCGTCATTTTCGATCTATTTTCCTAACCAATTTTCCAAAAAAAATAAATCTAAACAAACTCACAGCTATCAACAAAATTCATCATTTTCGACCGATTTTCCTAACAAAATTTCCAACTCAAACAAACCCACAGCCATCAACGAAATACATAATTTCCAACCTTTTTTCGCAGTCCAGTCTTCGCCAGCTCTGTAAACCCAAACAAACTCACAGCCATCAACAAAATACATCATTCCCGACCTATTTTCGATGTCCAGTCTTCTTCAGCGCTGCTAGTAGGTCGAAGGCCGACACTTTGATCCTGAGTATCGAATAACTCCGCGTCCCCCAACCCTTCGTTTCATAGGTAGTCAAACTATCGCCGGGAACGTCTCTGTGCATCGTTCGGTTCAGTGTTGGTGAACTCTTCACGCGTCGTTGTGCTCATCCCGCGGTATGAGGTTGGCGCCTCTTCGCGAAAGATTACCCGGCAGGGCCACGGTCGTATTGATCCCGTCTGGATCGTCCGCGAAGTTCTCCTGCTGAAAGTTGGCTCCCTCGACCCTGATACGACCGGATGAATACCTTCCAACATCCAGCCACTTCGAGCTGACATCAACTTTACTTATTCTTTGGTCTGTTAACGATATGTCTGTTATGGTTGTATGAATACCTGCCTTTTCTCGTAGGCCCATTGTTCCAGACATGGAAATAGTCCGACCCTAGAACTTTCCTCCTCTTGACTTAGGCTAAGTAGTTTTGAGGGACAACGACGTCAGCAAAATAACGGGGTGTCATGAATGTTGGTTGTTTTCTTTAAAACATTTGATGAATAAAGCAGCAATCCATTAGCTTACTATTTACCCATGCGGCGAACTTGGGTTTGTTTTCTTGACGAAGGGAACAAACGCACAAACCTAAACATATCAGGCGTCAGGCAAAACTAGCTTGATGCGAAGGGTTCTAGATTGTTGCTATGTTGAATGAGGTTGGTTGCTCCGACCACCCGCCAATGACCCAGAGGTCCCAATTAGATGCCGACCTGTTGCAGTCACGATTTGAGGTCGCCTCTAGCAGAGGGTTTCATAGAACTGTCAACAGGCTGTTACAGTGATGGTTGTGGTCACGATCGGATGTTGGTTTGTTTGGGTTAGGATGTTACAGTGATGTAGATGGTTCTGGTCAATATCGGATGTTGGTTTGTTTGGGTTATGGTGTTACAGGGATGTAGATGGTTGTGGTCAGCATTGAATGTTGGTTTGTTTGGGTTACAGTGATGTAGATGATCGTGGTCAAAGTCGGATATTAGTTTTTCTGTCGTTTCGTTCAAAACCCCGATCGGTGCGAACTACAGTGAAAATAATACGAAGCTGATCGAAGATTGAACACAGAAGATCGCGGCTCGTTGATCATCGATGTAACATGTTCAAGGGCCGTTACGAAAACCACACGCAACGCGTTTGGTTTTACGCATAGCCAAGCTCAGGTCACTCAGCCACGCAGATGAACCGGGAAGCCGTTACAGCGTGAGGAAGTTGCGTGAAGCGTCACACGAGAAGGGGATAAAGTCTGCGTGATATCTATATTCTGTATTCAGTGGTGGGCGTTCGGGTGTTGCTTCGTCACACCAACACGGTTCATTTGTCACTTATCGGTGAAAAAACAGTCACGCAACGAAAGGCTTCATCTTTATTGCGGATCGAGCTCACCTCCGAGGTTTTTCATCGGCGTCTCATCAGGTTGAAAAATGGCCATAGAGAATAGCATCGCGATAGTGTCTTCCCATGGATACTGCAAATGTTGGACGCAACCATTTTGCTTTCCATATTCCAATGGTCCGTTATCTCATTGAACCCGGTGATGACAAACCCAAACAACATCAAACACGTCTGAAAAAACCCAAACAAATGTTGGACGCAACCATTTTGCTTTCCATATTCCAATGGTCCGTGATCTCAATCATCTCGGCGATGAGCACCCCAAACAAACCCAAACAAATGTTGAACGCAACCATTTTGGTCCGTCATTTCATACAGCCTGGCGATAAGCAATCAAACCCAAACAAAACCACATAAACCCAAATAAATCCATACAAACCCAAACAAATCCATAAAAACCCAAACAAATCCACATAAACCCAAATAAACCGAAGCAAATTTTGAACGCAACCATTTTGCTATCCATATTCCAATGGTCCGTAATCTCATCCAGCCTAGCAATGCGCAACCCAAACAAATATTGGACGCAACCATTTTGCTTTTCATGTTCCAATGGTCCGTCGTCTCATTCAGCCGGTGCGATGAGCAACCTTGCGTACATCAACTTTCCAGACGGATAACTTTTATTCGTCCGGATTTAATTGAAACAACACGATGTGTACATCGCTGATCCAAATGTTACGCTACATTGATGCCCAAGCATTGGCTGTTAAACGGACACGTGACGGTAAACATGTAGGCGAACTCGACCAGCTACATCCGCTTGGACGTTTATACTCATCGATAGTTCGATGGGTATGCGTCTGACGGAGAATGAATCCAGACTAAAAGAGACTACTGTTGATTAAACGTGCTACCTGAACTTTCCATTCGTACCTACGTTGTTTAATGGTCTCTCAAAGTGACCACGTATCATTTCAAAAAGTCAATAAAATATGGCCAACTTGTAAAAATGTTATTCGTTTGATGTAACAGAAGCCAATAGACCGCGACCTGTATTTGATGCCCTCGTTTCTAATTCGAACAGTTACAGTCGTGTTTACACGAATCGCTGATATACCTCGAGATAGTTCGGAACGTATAGTTTGATTGGACCTTCGTGCCCAGTTTCCCTGATCCTACGGATCATCCTTCTTCCCTTCTAGGTCAAACGTATGCGTCACGAGGTACTGGGGCCGAAGTTTCTCACCGTCACGTGATGGCCCTGGGTTGGGTCAACTCGTAACAGTCCAGATCGAAAATGCTGTTAAAGAGGATTACGAGAGAGTCAAACTTGGAAACGGAATTTGCTGATTTGGAATGACCTGATATTGGACCAGTGCAATATTTTTTAGTATTGACCAAAACCTCTAGCAATAGTTTGGTAAAGTTGACATCCCAAAGTTGATCAGAACTGATGACAAATCACGAGGTAAATCTGTGATGGCAAAAAATCAATTATCCAAATCTGAGTCTGTTTGTTTGGGTTGTTTGTCTTGGAATCAAGAGGGCAAGACAGGAATAAACCCAAACAAGCCCAAACCCAAGCAAACTCATACTCAAACAAACCCAAACTCAAGCAAACCCAAACCGAATAAGAGCCAAACCCAAAGCCAAACAACTGCTCAGTTGAAACAGAGTCAAGGCGGATCGTTGACCCAGAAGCGAAATAAAAATGCGTACGGTTCTCGGGGTGCGACTGTCCGACGGAAAAGTGGAAGGGTGAAGGAAGAAGAGTTGGCGGTCGTTGGCCTTGTCCACATGAGAGTTTGATACGGCGGTGGGGTTGGTCAGGGTTAGTGTCAAGGGTTCGGTATTTGGGTTCGGGTTTCACTGCGGAAACGTAAGCGATGTGGCCCTCAAGCTGATGTGGCCGGAAGCTGAAATTACATTTTGATTTTTCCCGAAATATGGGGGAGCCAAAAGGGAAGGGACCCAACGAAAAAACAAGAGTAGAAACCTATCCAACCCAAACAGACCCAACGAAGAAAAAGAGATTATAAATCCAAAAAAAACCCAGCAAAAAAAAGATTACAAATCCAAACAGACCCAACGAAAAAAGAAGAGACTAGAAACCCAAACAAACCCAAAAAGATCCAACAACAACGACGAAATTAGAAACTCAAACAAATAAATCCAACGAAAAATAAGGGACTAGAAACCCAAACAAACCCAAACAGACGCAACGAAAAAGCAGAGATTAGAAAGAGCACGGAAGTCGAGGAAAGGCTTCCTGCTCAGACCATTCCAATGGATTCTGCGTTATTGACACGTGTATATGACGCAACTTCAAGGCCGACGCATCAAATTCTACGAACCCATTTTGGAAGTTTCATCGGTAGGTCATCACGGTGGACCACCATCACCCGCCCTTTCCATGTAATTGGATTTACGACTAATTGATACCTGATGTACTCATGGTAGAAATGGCAGAACCCTGATCTGTCATCTACAGGCTAAAGCTAACTTTGCGTTTGACCCTGTACCACTCACGTGTACATCGAAGATACGAGGATAACCCGACGATCTCGAAGCGATGTTCTGTTTATGCGCCTGTCGGGGTGTTGCTCTATTAATCAGCAGTCATACGGTTCGTATGTCGTATCCGTCCGGTCGTTCTAGATACCTACCTACCCCGTGTCATCATGAGGACATCTGCAAAATACGTTATTTGAGCCTTTTGATGGTTTTCGATTCAAAACTCAAAACTCATAATTTTTTTAACGAATTAATACTCAAACAAAACCAAACCATAAATAACCGCAAGCCAAAACCAAAAAACTGAGAAACCGAACTCAAACAAACCCATAAACGGAAAACAAATCCAATCCAAACAAACCCGAACAACCAAAATTCATTTTGGTTGTTCGGGTTTGTTTGGGTTTATTGGCAACAGATATCAGCGGAGATTGACTCAAACAAACAAGCACATCATGTACCACTTTGGCAACCCAAACAAACCCAAACCAAAATGAATTTTTTCGTTGTTTGGGTTCTTGAAAATTGAGTAAAATCAACTCTATCGATTTTTAGTAACTTCCGAACCCAAACAAATCTAAAAAAAATTGATCGTGAGTTTTTTGGCTGGCAAAATTGCGATCAGTGGGTATTTGACTACATTTATCGCGGGACTCGTCGAGTTTGTTTGATGGTTGCGTCATAGCTGAGGATGCCAAGAGGCAACGAACGTCAGAGAGGACTCGAGTAGCACGCGTCCAACTTTAGTTGAATGGACGGGAAGTGAGCAAAGAGAGAAAAAGAGATAGAGTGAGAGAGAGGGACGAAAGAACGAGTTAGGGTACGAAACATCGCGGTGGCATTGGGCATGTGCGTATCACGGAGAGGAACCAGAGTTAGTTGTTACCGCGTTTAAGGTGTCAGGAAACCGGACGCTACGTCGACAGGCGAAACGCCGACAGCCAACGAAAGAGAAAGACGGGTGATCTTCGTGATCAGAATTTACGTTTCGAATTCGTACCTAGTCCTCTGCGTGTAGTCACCTCGGTATACGCGTTGACGCTTCTTGATGGTCGCGTTGAAATCCCTCCGGGACACTAGTCGCCACAAGGTTATCCCCGTTCGTCTTCCAATCTTTCCCCACACTTACCAATCTTCTAGTCGAGCTTCTACAAACTCATTTCTTCGCTGGAGTCAAACAGACTTCAGTAAAGAACGCTGAATGGAGCATCTCTTCCATCCAATTGGATGACCAGCTGATGGATTTACCAATCTTGGTGTCGTCTGGAAAACTAGTCAGTTGTGGACATGGCTTCTGGACTGCATCAGGGCTGATGGAAAAATCGTTTTTTTGTTCTTTTTTAAATGATGGCGCAGTGAAGGCACCTAGAATTAGATCTGTGAAATATACCGACGGTTTGGGTTTGTTCGGGTTTGGTATGGGATTGTTTGGGTTTCGTCCGGGTTTGGTATGGATTTGTTTGGGTTTGCTTCGGTGAGTGACTACAACTGCCTAGGTTTCTTTTATGGACTGCACAGGTTGTCCAAGAATACGTATGAATTTGCTCAGTTGATTGATTGGAACCGTCACATTGGAATGACGAAAAATATTGTCGAAAATGTGGAAAGCAGGTGTCGAAGAATCCTGCACCTTCACCACCTGGATATTCCATTTCCAAGCCTCAAAATTGATTTAAAAAAAAATAAATTACTCAAAAAGACGATTAGTACAGTTTTGTAAAGCAGAGTGAGTTCTATCGAATGAACATAATACACTTTCTCAAACAGCAAAAAAAATCGTAATAAAACAAACCAAAAACCCTATAAAAACCCTACAATATCATTTCCCAACCTGATAGTTCCAGATTTCCAAGGAGTCCTCATAGATACTATTAGTACACCAGTAGGGTACCCCCAGGCGTGAAATTCTTTCCGAATCGGAATATCCGTTTCTCAGTGCTTGGGCCTCTACACCGAGGCTCAAGAAAGTTTGGGTATCTTTACGAGGTTACGGGAACGACGGGGTCCTCGAGAGTCTCTCTGGCTCTCCAGGTGGGTCCGCGTAAACAAGAGTGTTTGGAGAACGAAAAAGTGGTGCGAGGGGGGAAGGGGCTGGAACGAGGGGTCCGAGGGGAGTTTACGGTCAATTTTATTTGGCCGAGCCATTCGGTCGTCGTCTTCCGACTGCGTAGAAAGTTCACCGGGACACGTTCCTCTTTCCCTTCTCTTCGTGGGCCCTCCTTTTCCACACCCCACTCCCCCTCGTGGCGCCCGTTTCACTCGTTCCGTCTCTATCTCCACGAGTCTCTTTTTCTCCTCCACCACGAAATTCTCGGGCCCTCCTTGAGGCCCCCCTTCTCTTTGGGTCCCGGGGGCCCACTCTCCGACGAAAGTGGGGGCCTTGAGTCCGGCAGTTTCGGCAACTGCGTCACGGTACCAGGTACCTGCGCAGGGATCTCACTCTCTCTCTCTCCCAACACGTGTATAAGTGTATCCGTACACACGGTGAAAATACGCCGGTTGATACGGTCCATCGGCTTGTCTTGTCCGTTTCCTCTAGCTCCGTATGTCTGTTTTATTTACGTTTTATTTGGGAATGGTTCAAATGGACGGAAGATATCAGTGGTTTGTTTGGGTGTGTTTGGGTTTGACGGAAGGTATAAGTGGTTCGCGGTCTATCAGCTTGGGTTGTCCGTTTCTTTCAGCTTCGTATATCTGTTTTATTTACGTTCAATTCGGAAACCGTTCAACAGAACCGAAGATATTTGGTTTGTTTGGGTTTAACGAACGACATTAGTGGTTTGCGGTCTGTTTTATTTAAGTTTAATTCGAGCAAAGGTCAACCCGACCGAAGATATTTAGTTTGTTTGAATTAATTTGGGTTTGTTTGGGTTTGACGAAAGATATCAGTGGTTCCCATTAGCTTTTGGATATCGACGCATCCCGGAGAAGATAATTGAATTTGGTTTTTGGCTTGGTTTTGTTGCAGATACCTCAGGACGACAGCTTTACGAGATAATCGTGTGCCATTGGGTCGCCAAGGCAGCCACTTCGACGCCGGCGTTTGACACGTCACACTTGGAATATAAACAAATCGACGAGTTTGTATTAACGTTAAGGGAAAAAACAAAAGTTCGAAACAGGCAAAACCTCCAGTGCAAAGACAAGAAACTAACCGCCTCATCGGTCGCAGGCATTGTACTTCATTTTCTTTACACTTTTTGTTTTCGGAGCCGATCAATACATCGGACGTGTCTAGAAGTGCGGAAAGTGTTTTGTGCATCGTTGCGTGCGCGAGTGTACCTCGTGTCGGTATTTTTTTATCGGTGATGACAAAATAATACGGAAATCGTTATGGTTATGTAACCATCGGGTGATTAACGGAAGTTCTCCGTTTTTTGCGTTCAGGAGCTTTTTTCGAAATAACAGTACAAGTTATCGAAAACGCTGTGTGCCTATGTGGATTCAGCAGTGATCGAATTTAGTTTTCGAATACGAGATAAATTAGATCGGACACCTAAACACACACATATATATATTAATATATAGATAAAAGACACGGTTGATTATATGATGTGACACGTGTCCAAAGAGCGTGAAAGCACCGAAGTTCAGTTAAGGTCAAAGGGCTCGAAGAGAACTGGCAATTAGTCGCAAACTGGTCAGCATCCAAGTTGGCAAGTTGGCGACAGGGGGCTAGGGTGACGAAAAAAGAAAAAGAAGAAAAAGCCTCGACGTTTTCGGTAGTAGAGTTAGGGCTGATTGAAACAGGGACAACCGAAAGTAACTCGGTATTGGAGCACATGATGGAAAAAGTCGTGGTTCGATTGGCAACGTTCTGTCACACTTGTACGGATGTATCGCTAGGATCCAGGATAATCAGTGGGTCATTTTCACGAAAGGAATCGTCGATTATCGCTCTTCTGTCCCAGGAGGCCTACAATTTTGGATAGAACGAAGCAGAGGAGAAGAAGAAGAAGGTTCCACAGCTCGGGAGGATCTCGTTTGGCATCTGAATCGGGTTTGTTTGGGTTAGGCCGTCGAATAGTGATCGAAAGTTTGAAGAACGTGGATAACGGTAGGATCAATGGTGATTCGTTACGACTGGATGTCCGTGGATACGTTTGATGCCCGATCATCGTCCGGAGTCGTACCGGTGGGGGTGGTGGTGGTGGTGGTGGTGATAGATCGAAGATCAAAGTGTGAAAAGCTTCGATCATCCAACAGGTCGAAGAAAAGGATTTTCCGTGGGAGTATCGCAAGTAATAAATAAGAAGGAGCGACGAATCGAGCTCTTGAATGTGCGTAGTAGATCGGGTACATGAGACTGTGCCCGAAGGTGACGACGTCATCCTGGACAATATGCGTGGAGCTGCAAGTGGTGCTTCACCCTCGACAGTTTCCATCAAGGTCGGTAGAACCCGGGTCACGGTGACGAGCCTGGTGAGCAGCAACGTAACGGTGCGTTACAATGAGGCGTCGCGGGGCGGTGTACCCGGTACGGCGACGACGACGACGACGACTCCACCCAGTGGTGAAATGGGTACGATGGCTGGTGGAACGGGACTCGCGTTGGCCCCCTCCTCCAGGATGAGTCCACCATCTAGTATGGATACTTCGGAAGGTCCAACGCTGGCTGGTGGTCCAGCAGCAGTTGCCTTGATAAAAGCCGAAACCCCCGAAGCCCAGCACAGAGCTACGACATCCGCGACCGCGGTTACCGGACCCGTTGGACCCGGAAGTGGCCTCTTCGCTGGTATAGCTAGCAGCAATAAACGTCCTAGGCCCGATGACTGGCTCGCCCCCAACAGCCCCAGTTCGCCACAGGGACCTCTACCCACCCAACACCTCGTTTACACCACCCCTCAACAACAGTTAACCACCGCCCAACAGCAACAACAACAACAGCAGCAGCAGCAGCAAACCCAGCAACAACCACAGCCACCGCAACAACAGCCGACCCAACAGCCCACGCCACAAGCACCCGTGCAAACTCTACAACTGCCCCAACAACACCAACCCCCAATGGCACATTCTACACCGATCACCCAGACCCAACCCCAACAACCTACACCCAATAACAACGGTTACGCCAGTCCCATGAGCTCCGGAAGCTACGATCCCTACAGCCCCAACGGCAAAATAGGTAAGTCGATTAGTCTTCTTTCCTAAAGCGCTCTTTTTCTTTTGTTTTCACATTTATGCCTTTATCGACGAATCGACTGTCGATATTGATAAGGTCTAGTTGGCTCTGGTTAGATCCAGACGGCTCACTAGGTTTTATCTACTTTTTTGTTGTCGTGGACCACTTGTAACTTTTCAAAATGGCACTCGTAACGTAGAAGCTGCATTAAGACATCCTGAACGAGAACAAGGCTAGTCTCGGTTGTTGCCTGTATTGATGAAGATGGTTTTTGAGAAAGCCAAAAGAGGTTATAGGGAAGTATGTTGCGTCAACTATGGACCTTCGGTCACTTACCAGTTAGGTTAATAGATATTGGATTTTGCTACTTGGGATATAGGCTACCTAGGACTACTTAGAACAGCCATTAGGCTGTGCTAACCTAATGCAGCCATTAGGCTGTTCTAACCTACTTCAGCCATTAGACTGTTCTAACCTAATACAATCATTAGGCTTTTCTAACCTAACGCAGTCATTCATTAGAATATTAGGTTGTTCCAAGTAGTTGTAAGGTTTGATTCGTATGATTCGTTGGAAGCCATGAATTGATCGGATCCCTTGGAGGTTCGAACTTTAGGCAACTTTAAACACACGAAGAATCATGGATTGATCTATGACTCCATCCATGTCTACAACAGCCAATAAACCCGAGCTGACTTAACGCGAAGACAAAGTTGATGTTAAAAGTTGGTTGCTCCACCGAGTGATGATCGGATCCCCGATACCGCCGCGTGATCATTGGCTTTCAGCCAGACCGTTTTGTGGTCTGGCTGAAAGCCACCTTTTTTTTCTTTTTCCCGACCCAACGACCGCCCGAAATTTCTGCTGATCCTTCGATAGCCGATATTCACGGTAAGACCCTGAAGTGCCGAGGGGAACGGGTATTGATCTCTTGATCAGCATGAAAGCCAACTTCCCAATGTAGACAAATGGAGAAAGAGAGAGAGAAGGGACGGAGAAGTGTACAGCCCGGGCTGACCACAAAACTCGAGAGATCGTCCCTCCTTGATCGGACCGTTTATACGTCCACTTTCACCCAACGGGGATCCGGAAGACGTCGGGATGAACGCCACGAATATTCTCGGTGTACAAGTTACATCCTACAGCCCCTTTTTCCCGGGCCCTCACTTTGGCATTGCATGCGTGTTCGTCGAAACGAAAAAAAACCAACCAAAAAAGACAACCTAGAATGAAACAGCGAACAAAAAAAAAAATCGAGCTGGATTCGTACCTCGCACGTTATAATTTATTCTTCATGACTTTGCCTATAAAAAAACAACATATCTCGATCGCGATCTCTTGTTTCGAATGCATTCAATGGGGGCCTCCTCTTTTGATATCTATATACATCGAAGAGTCCGAGCGGAAAGAACCTCCCGGTAGAGTCTCTCGTCATTAGACAGCTACACACAATCTATAATTAGCCGAGATTAAGCGAGATATGAAGTCACGATTAGAAATTGGGAGAAGCCGGGAAAGGGGGTCGGAGAGGGGGGGCCGTTTGGTTGGTGCATATGGCTGAAGATAGAAAGCACCGGGCCGTTCGATCCGAATAATAGGTTAGAAACGAATCTCTCCTTTCTTGCACACGTACAGCCAGAACACGTCCACCTTTTTCATGCTGTTTTGATACAGCCTGGTATTTCGATTGTCTTTGGATGAAACACTGGAATATTGGATAAAAAGTAGCCCATGAAAGAATTTATAGCTTTGAGAACTGGAAATCTACCAGGTTTGAGGACCGGAAGACGATGGGTGAAAGGTGGAGGGCTATGTGGTCATCGAGTAAATGTGGTCATCAGAAATGAAGTTTTCATGGTCTCAATCGTCATCTCGGCGACAGATTTGGATGAAGAATGCAACTTTTGGTCTTCTAGGTTGATGTGGTCATCAAAAGGGAAATCAAGACTAGATTTGGGTAAAGAATGCAACTTTTGGTCATCTAGGTAGACTAGGTTATCAAAAATGAAATCAAGACCAAATTTGGATAAAGAATGCAACTTTTGGTCATCTGGGTAGATGAGGTCATCAAAAATGAAATCAAGACCAGATTTGGATAAAGAATGCAACTTTTGGTCATCTAGGTAGACGTGGTAATCAAAAAAAAACTTTCCCGAGTAATTTTCAAAAATCGTCACATCAAGTCCACTTGGCTCATGAAGGTAACTTTTGGTCATCTCCAAATACTGCCATTGTTGAAAGAACAAACTGATCTCTCGAGTTCCTACGAATGAACCTTCATTGCCTAAAATCGTCGAAAAACTCCAGATCACCCAAAACCCAAAAAAACCCATTCAGGGTCGATAAAACTTGAGTTTTACACAAACGCAGCTATAAGATGACTCTAACTCCTCGCTGATGTAAAATCCGAGATTGATGTCGACCATTTTGCCAGATGAGAGGCAAATGTGTGTAGCATTGCAAAAGTGGCATCATTATGAACAAAAGAGAGAGAGATAGAGATAGAAAGAGAAATCAAGAGATCAAGGGCTTTAGTGAATGTTGGACAAGCCACTGGAGCGTTAAGAGTAACAGCTCAGAGGAATTGTAAGGGTACGATAAGCCGAAGAAGCTCGGAGATGCAAAAGTACTCATCAGCAGTAACAGCAGCAAAACTGAGAGCTCTCGGGAAACAAGAGATGAAAAGAGGCCCCGAGAAGGATAAGTGGGGGGGGGGTCG
Source organism: Ophioninae sp. B BG-2022a (assembly GCA_030522765.1). Classification (NCBI taxonomy): domain Eukaryota; kingdom Metazoa; phylum Arthropoda; class Insecta; order Hymenoptera; family Ichneumonidae; species Ophioninae sp. B BG-2022a. The sequence continues at coordinate 8,750 of JAPYZJ010001277.1, read as the reverse complement.
GAGGGTTTGGGAGGGAAAAGAGAACGAACGCGTGTGACTGCCCGTGCGCTAACCCTTTTCTCCAAGAATTATTATTCGCGGCAATGGCTTCCTCGAACGTAACAACGAGGCATACCGGGTGCTCTCTCGACTTTTCCCAACCGAGGTAGTAGTTCTGTCCCTCTTCCGTTTCTCCATTACCGAGCGATCCCTTTAATGATAGGTGACTGGCACACCGGAACGCGAATCTGGCATCAGCGGGGAAGCCTCGATAAGCCAGTCGCTCCGGAACACCTCTTTTCCCATTTGTATTCCAATTAAAACGTTGGTCAATTAATTATTCCGGTAATAACATTTACGTCTAATACTGTTATTAAGCCAATAGTCCTGATTCCACTTTCATTTTGCAAACGAGAGAGTCCAATTCCTGAACGACAAGAAACCCAAACAAAGTTGGGGGGACTGCTAGAAACTAGGAAATTGTTATTCGGTCTCTTGAGGATTCTAAAGCCGCAAAAACTTTCGTAAGATTCATGAGGTACCAGTAGTAGCTGGGAATGAAATCTCGAATAGTTCTGCAACTTTAGTGGACGAGGAATGACTCATTAATATAAAGAATATTTTATCCTCTAGAGGATTCAGAATGGGTTTTCAGGTTGAAGTATCTGTCCACATTTAGGAGTCTAGATGTTGACAGATGGGTGCCAACGATCTAGGGTCTCCTAATATCAGAAACCTGAAAAAGTCCCTAGTCCCCAAGAAATCCTAGGAAACGTCTAGTCGGTCTAGAAAATCGTTACGTTACCATATATATTTAGGTTCTTAGTAAAACCCAAAGAAACCCAAACATCTAGCCCACGATGACTCCGTTGATTGCCATCAACATAGATGGAAGATTCCTTGAAGAATAGGACTGCTATGGTGTAAAATGAGTTTGTTTGGGTTTGTTTGGGTTTTGCTATCAACCATTGGTTGCCATCAACATTGATGGGAGATTCCTTGAAGAATAGGACCTCCGTGATGTAAAATGAGTTTTCCTCGAACATCTTTGATCCATCAACGTGTCCCTAGTGACAGTAACATAAACGGAAACAAACGGAGGCTTCTCTTCGCGACTTGCCAATTAGCGGTTCTTAGTTTTTAAGTATTCCTAGTGTGCGTCAGTATCCATTTGTATTGGGTCTTGAGTGCGTCCTTGAGACGGTCTCATACGTATACAATTGATAAGATCGCTCTCCATCTTGGCAGGGCCAATTAAAAATCATATATATGACGAGTATGGAAGATCGCGATGCAGCACGGCGTATTATTCACGGTTCTCAGCGTGACTGTATATCAGCCATGGGAACGCGAAGACTCCGCGTTGGAACGGCAAAGTGGAGCGGTTGGAATAGATGATGAAAAAAAAAAACGATGCGAAAAAAAATGAAGAAACAAGATACAAATTCCATTAATATTTCATGCGTCGTCGCGAGCCGGTAGTTCAATCCGACGAGAGACCCGTTCTAGTTTCTCTCACACGTCGCTCTCCATGACCCGGCTGTTTCGTTATGAGAACTTCCAATATGACGAATGACTGGTAACTTTCTCTTGAATTGCTAAAATTTCACGAACTCCGGGAATACAAGTTTTAGTGAATCATCATGATGGCCATCAATATCTGTGACACATTGGGAGAAACCAATACTTGTCTCTGCTCACCCAACCACGATCATTCGTGACGAAATTTCTTAGAGTAGGATTAGACTCTTGGGCTAGGATTTCTTCATCACTAGGAATCGTCATTTTGGTGACCATGGAAACAACCCCAATGGCAAATTAAACATTCCAATGGCAAATGGACATTTCAATGGCAAATGAACATTCCAATGGCAAATGGACATTCCAATGGCAAATTGGAAAATTTCAATGGCAAATGGACATACCAATGGTAAAATGGACATTCCAATGGCAAATGGGCATTCCAAAGGCAAATGGACATTCCAATGGCAAATTGGACAATTTCAATGGAAAATGGACATTCCAATGGCAAATTGGACAATTTCAATGGAAAATGAACATTCCAACAGCGAATTGGACAATTTCAATGGAAAATGGACATTCCAATGGCAAATGGACATTCCAATGGCAAATTGGACAATTTCAATGGAAAATGGACATTCCAACGGCGAATTGGACAATTTCAATGGCAAATGCACATTCCAATGGCAAATTGGAAAATTTCAATGGCAAATGGACATTCCAATGGCAAATGGACATTCCAATGGCAAATGGACATTCCAATGGCAAATTGGACAATTCCAATGGAAAATGGACATTTCAATGGCAAATTGGACGATTCTAACCTCACTAATTCTCACCCAAGACCAATTTGCCCCGTATTCACACCCACGCTTGATTCAACGTCAAACCCAAACGTAGCAAGTACCACATTCGTGGCAGGTTCAGAAACTTTAGAATTCATCCAAAAGTCGACTTTACGAGGCTCCCAAAAGCCTGGACGATGAAACGACGCACATCTGTGGCTGAAAGATCCATCGTAAAACTGCGATCTGTCGTATCGTTGAGATAACCACTATTGAGATTGACAGTTGTCCAGCATCATCTGCCTGTCGCATCCCTCTTTCGTATTGCCCCTTTTCATCATCGGGGCCAGTTAAATTCTTCACGGTACGTCGTCACTCGCTGTTTCACGATCGATCGGTACTGTAGACAAACCGATCAAGCGAACCGCGCAACGTTGACGTCGCGAACACGAACATCGTCATCCGATGCTCGAGTGACCACAATCGAGACCACACTCCAAACCTCAATCCTTGTTTTCTCTCCTGGTCAAAATTGAAACCTCGATCGTTCAATCATACCCCGAACGAAAGTCGACTGCGCCTCTTTCGACGAACGTCAAAACTAAACGAAGTGAAAAGTAAAAATTAGAATGTTGGATAGATCATCGAATTACAAAAAAAAATCGAGTGAGAATAAAAATTAGAATGTTGAATAAATAATCAATTTTTTTTAATCATGTAAAGAGTAAAAATAAAAATGTTGAATAAATAATTGAATTCTTTAAAAATTAAGTGAAAAATAAAAATTAAAGTGTTGAATAAATAATCAAATCTTTGAAAAATCAAGTAAAAAGTAAAAATTAAAATGTTGAATAAATAATCAAATCTTTGAAAAATTAAGTATAAAGTGAAAATTAGAAAGTTGAATAAATAATCAAATTTTTTTTAAATCACGTGAAAAGTTTGAAATGGCAAATGAATATTCCAATGGCAAATTGGACAATTTCATTTGAAAATGGACATTCCAATGGCAAATGGGCATTCCAATGACAAATTTCCTCAATGACGCTATGAAAAATTTATCCATGAATTAATCCTGCATTTATCGATCGTGCTTTCCGACGCACAATAAACTCGTCCGCAGTCTTACTGGAGCGTAACAAATTTATCTCTCTGTTAAGACCGTCGTCTTTCGACTTTTTTCTTTATCCGTCTCTTTTCCACTTCTCTCTTCTTCTCTCACTTTTCTTTCCTCCAGCAGCAAAGTTTCTCACACTCGAGTACTCTATCAAGTGATAAACAAGCCAATCATCCTCCATCGCCTTCGAGCTCTACCACATGGAGCTTTAACTCCTCTCCTCCTCCTCATTCTCCTCCCTGATCAACGTCCTCGTCAATTTCTCTCGTTACAAATCCACGAGCGAGATGAGCTCTCGACGAGGATCATCGAATCAAAAGCAACCGAAGCGATCGCGATTCGATCGCCTCGAGACCTCGTCGCTGCCGAGTCCTTCCTCTTCTACTGCTCCTTACAGCCTTTCGATACCTCCGTCCAATTGTTTTTCACGTTTTCTTTCCTCCTTTTTTTTTAAACTTCTTTGTTCATATTTTTTTCACTTTGTCTAAATTTTGATTTTTCAAATTTTGTTTCTTTCGTTTTATTTTTCAAATTTTGTTGTTTTAATTTTTATTTTTCCAGTTTTGTTCCTTTAAATTCTCTTCTTCCAAATGTTGTGTTTTTTAAATTTGGTTTTTTCAAAAATACTTTTCCTCGTATTCATTTTCTAAATTATTTTTTCTTTTTCGTAAATCTCTTCTTTTTTCAATATTTATATTGCAATAATAATTATTTGTTTGGGTACGAAAATGCGCTTAAATATTGATTTCCCATTTTATTTAAAAGATTGTGGACGTATTTCGTTAAAAACAAATGTTTCTATTTGGAAAACTAGTGATGACCTTGAGAGCGCAAAAACCGTGACCTTGAGAAAAATGAATTTTTTGCCATTGACGACATTTTTTTCGTTACTCTAAAAGCCATTGGGATATTTGGGTTGAATGAATGAACCCAACCAAACCCAAACAAACTCAAGCAATACCAAACAACCTTGAAAAACCTTGAAAAACCTTGAAAACCTGAAAAACCTTGAAAAACCTTGAATATCTTGAAAATCTTGAAAAACCTTGAATATCTTGAAAATCTTAAAAAACCTGAATATGTTGAAAATCTTCAAAAACCTTGAAAAACCTGGAAATCAATGAGATTGCATCCTGACATTTTTTTTACTGTAAAAAGGCCTTTTGAAATATTTGGGTTGAATGGTCACGTCGAATCGGCCACCCTGTATATACGCCTAGAAGGATTTCGGAGCGAGAGACTCACTCTAGTAAGTTTGGTCGGGCCGTTTCCTCTTTTCTCTTTTTCTTTCGATTTGTGAATGGAGAATGCAGTGCGGCGCACACGCTCGATGTACTCAGGAGCGTGTAATGCATCTCGCATAGCTGTACAGGCTGCGAAGCTGTTCTGTTTTTTTTTTCTGTTTTTTTTTTTTTCGTTGCGAAGTGTGTCGGTCTGTGTGCGAACACGCGCGCACAGTCAACGTCCGCGGAAAAGGGAGCAAGCCCGTCGGGGCAGCGGCACGGAGCCGAGCGGATGTGACGTCATCCGACCGAGGCGTCACTTCATCCGTCTCTTTTCCTTCCCCTTCCACTCCTTCTTTCCTATCGCTCTTCCTCTTTCTTTTCTCCTTCTCTCTCTCTCTCGCTCTCTCTTTCTCTGAACATTATTGCGTTTTTTGGTTATTTTTTGGTTAAAACTGCGTTGTCTGGTTATTTTAGGTTATATTTGCATTTTTTGGTTAAAATTCAGTTTTTTGGTTATATTTTTTTTCTAAAATTACGTGTTCTGGTGATTTTAGATTATATTTTCGTTTTTGGTTATTTTTGTTACATTATTATTTTCTGTTATACTTAGTTTAATTTTACTGTCTTCCATTTTTCGTTCTTATTTCTATTATATATCATTTCTAAGATATATTAATATTTAATCATATTTATAAATATTAACCAATAATATACTTGGTATATTAGTGATATTACTAATTTATGATATTTGGAAAAATAAAATATTATCAATATTTATAACATTAATAATAATAATAATAATTTGGAAGTTTAATACACGTCGAACGTCAAAACGATACGAGCCAAAAATACTAAGCTAATAAGCAGAGAATCGTTGAAGGATAGGTCGATTAAAAAGTCAAACGTCTGGGAATGTGCTAAATCAGGATTTCGAGCGGGGGTCACTCTCATTTTGAATACAATGTCGGTGAATTAAAAAAATTCGAATAACTGGGACAAGAATATTCGGAGCGACAAAAAACGAGGGAATAATTACGTTGATTTCGATGAAAAATTGGTGCCCGCCAGCAGCCAAGGAGACTCGTCGTACATCAATCATCATTTGGCTCCTCAAACGCCAAATTCTTTTTACCGCCCGCACAATCGACGTTTATTTGATTTGGATGGCGGGCTGCGGAGTTAAATATATAAATGTCGTTTCCATCTGGCGGTGCAGTTTCGGTATCTTTTTTAAGCTTCTTTTTTTTTCATCGAATTTCAATCTCAATTTTAATTTCAATTTCAAATATTAATTTTAATTTTAATTTTAATTTCAATTTTTATTTTAATTTTTATTTTAATTTCAATTTTTATTTTAATTTCAATTTTTATTTTAATTTCGAATTTTTATTTCAAATTGTGTTTCAATTAAAAATATCGATTTCCACAATAATTTTGGCTCCATAATTTTTTCAAATTGTTTATTCAAACCACAATATTCCATTTATGATTGCGTGAACTTCATAAAAAAATCGTGGGAATTAAAATTACGAGATTGAAATGTGAATAGAAAATTTGTGGATATTCAGTGAAATTAAAAATCAATAAAATTGCATAATATTCCCATTATTCTTAATTATGTGATTATAATTATTAGTTCGATCATAATAACTTTATTTCCTTCATTTTTTCAAATTCTTCATTCAAACCTAAATTTTTTCCAATGATTGCGTAAATTTAATGAAAAATCGTGTAAATATTAATTATTAGTTCAAAATAACGTCAGATTGAAATTCTGAATTTTCAACGAAAATAAAATTCAGTAAAATTGAATAATATTTCCATTATTATTTATTACGCAATAATGATTATTTAATTACAATTGAAAAATTATACTTTCGCGAAATATCGAAATGAAATATGAAATATCGAAATATTGATCCAGGCAATAAATCATTATTTCGAATAACCGTAATGGGTCTTTGAGTGAGCGTAGATTATTGCGCGATGACGTACGAGGGTGTAGGAACGAGGGACGCCCGAGTAACGCCATGGGCGTTCATATTGCGCATGTGAATAAATACGCGAGTATGATGGCGTCGTGGCTGGGCTGCGAGAGTGAGAGCCGATCGACGGGACGACGAGTTTAAACTCGACGGGGCCGGTCTGTGAGCGCAGTATGGCAGTAGTGCAAGAGTGCAAGAGCGATTGACGGAAGTCGACGGGTTGCTGCGTCCACTCAACGAGAAACGCCCGGAGAAAGATATCACCAGCTGAGAAACGAGGCACGGAACAAATAGATAACCTCGATGCAAAATCATCAAATTTATCGCTGCGAAGTTTATGCAAAAACGTAATATTATATATAGATAATACATAATATAGTAGAAAGTAATGTAATAGCGAGGAGAAAATTGTAATGGTGACCTTCGGACCGGAAGTGATGACCTCGAAGGTCGATTACGAAGAATTGTGATATGACCTTGAATGACCTAGGTTGGTTTCAATGACGGTTCGGGTTGAATGACCTCGGTGACCTTGAAGGACCTAGGCTGGTTTCAATGACGGTTCGGGTTGAATGACTTCGGTGACCTTGAAGGACCTTGGTTACCCCCCGATGATCTTGGTTACCCTGAATGACCTTTGTAACCTAGAAGAACTTTCGTTGTCCTGAATTACATCGGTGACCTCGAATGACCCCGGTGAACCTTGAATGACCTTGTAACTTTGAAGGACTTTGGTTACATCGAAAAACCTTGGTAACCTTGAATGACCCCGTTAACCTTGAATGACCTCGATAACCTTGAAGGACCTTTCAAGTTACTTTCATCTGATTAGAAAGATTGCCATCTGATCATGCCAGTTTTAGGAAAAAACGTCATCAGCCCAGGATAATTCTAGAAAGACTGTCACCTGACCATACCAGTTTTACTCGATCACTCGGTCATCTAACCGACTCAATTTTGAAATAAATGGCACCTGAACAGGCTCCTCGTATTTCAACTAACTCTCCAGACGCAAAATATACATTTTTTATCGACTAAATTGCAACGCATTTGACAAGTGGCCGAGCGGTCACCGCTCCGAGTACTGGCCCCGCACTCCAACCGTTCATCCACCATGGTCGTTGTTTTTTTTTGTTTCTTTTTGTTAAATATATACACATGGTGATAATACTTTTCGCGATACGAAAGGTGCGTGTTTGCATAAATGTGGGTCTTTAGCCGATGCCTGCAATTAAGGGGCTATATATATTCGGGGCTCGTGCTTCTCGGTTGTAAGCTCATTTGAATAATTACACTCGTCTCATTGGCGTTCACCAATCCGGTATGCGAGGAGGCCAAAAAGCAGCTTCGAGTGGTGCACGAGCGACTTGGATCGTCGAGTAGGAACAGACCGCATGGAAATTGGGTTGTCGCGTGTTGGTGGTGGTTTATCGATCGTTCTTATTGAGCGAGAACCGCGTTGAAAATTTTTAATACTTAGAGGCCACACACACACGCGTCTCTGCATACTGGGTGACGATTAACGCGGAAAAGGAACTTTGCCACGTGACGTATAAGTCAGAAAGAAACAATTGCCATTTTCTAAATCAACTTACTCGGAGATGAACCATTTTTTGTTTAAACAAAAAACGTGAGGCTGTTCGGCGTTTTATTGTCGAGATCCTGATAGTGAAAATTGTGTTTTTAGAAGTTTTTTACGATTTTTTCATGAAAATTTTGGGTTTTGGGGAAAATTAATGGTATATTCTTGCTCAGGGGATCAAATTACATCAAAATAGACCATTTAAAAAAATATTAAAAATCCAAACATTTTTCGGATTTTTGGGGAAAATACGTTTTTTTACTAAATAATCGATAACTTTTTTTCCTTTAGGATTTGGCACTCCAGTTTGTGCTCAATCTCTTCGTTATGATTTTCTCTTCAAAATGCTTTTTTGAAAATTGAAATCTGATGATTTTTCGATTTTTGGCGGAATTTCAAAGTTGGACCATCGATTTTTGCCAATTTTTCCATACATACCCCTTTGCATCTTTTTTGGCCATTTTTCAAGTGAACTTTCCGGGAAAACTATAAGAGATATCGATATGATTCCAACGCCATTATTTAAGTCAGGCAAAAACCTTTTCCAAACACACC
>JAPYZJ010001276.1:0-29109 GCA_030522765.1 Ophioninae sp. B BG-2022a | reverse complement strand
GGGTAACTTTTACACGCGCCCTGGCTGCTATGTTACCCCCTCTCTAGCCTCCAAGAGACTGGAGAGGGGGTAACTTTTACACGCGATCTGGCTGCACTGCCCTGAGCGTGCCCGAAATGTGGTCACAATTTGCAGAACTGGCCGCAAAACCCGTGGATCGCTACTGTCGCGGAGGTATGTATGGTAAAGTGCGCGCATGCGCATTATTCTTTACTCTTGCGCGGCCTTTATGAAGAATGAGTTGGTCGAACATAAAGACGAAAACCATCATTCAAAAATATTAGTTTTCCGAAAATAGTAGTTAGAGACAATTAGTGTGTAATATTCATCGCCTTTGAGATTTGTCGCGAGATAAATCGGAACTTTCTTTTCGGTCGAATGGCATACGAAAAACTGATAGAACGAGGTTAGGCCTAACTTTTGACGCCACAACTACGTGGACGCCATGCCCCGTAAACGCGGTATAAACAACATGCCTCCGTGACAATAGCGCTGTGGTGGAATGCGGCAAAAGTGACCACATTTTGGGGACGCATTCCTGGATGGAGTGCCCAGACCTGTACATAAGACCATGGTTTCCCGAGGGAAAAAAACATGGCGGTTGGATAGAAACTCGTATGGCATTATAGCTATAGAAACTCGTATTGGCCCCTGCACACTGCGAGCGATGGGCGACGAGCCATGAGCGATATCCAATGAGAGCCCAAGTATGATGGAAATGCTCTAGGAGAGTGAAGTTGCCATTGGATACAGCTCATCGCTCACAATGTGCAGAGGCCATAATGGCACGATCCGCGACGAACAATATCCAATGGGAACTCAGATATTGCGGAAACGTCGCCGAGTGAAGCTGCCATTGGATATCGCTGATCGCGTACGGTGTGCAGAGACATTAAGGGTACCACTGATGACATTTCGCGGCGGTTCGAGCACTCGAAGTCACGCTCGATCTGTTTTAACTTGTTACTACTATACTCAGTATAATGAGTGTGTTTGAACTAACTCGACGTTGAGCAACGTTAAGGCGGCGTCGTTCAACGAACCACCAAGGTTTGTCTTTTTTCTGAATTTTCCTTAGCGACAGCGATTCGATCGAGTTAGGTGCCAGTATTTTAATTTTATTCCCTAAGCACAAATCTATCATTCATTTTCCCCAAAATTAAAAATTTCCATGAAACAATCGCTAAAAAGTTCTAAAAACACGATTTTTTTTGTTGCGTGCAGTAGTTCCGACCAAAATTCGATGATATTCGTAATCAACTGAAAACTTTCGATTGGATAGACCCTTAAAACTATTTAAGAATTAAAAAAAAAACACGTTCGGTCCTCTTACCTAGGTGTTTCGAAGCCTTCTTTGTCTGAAAGTGAATTCATCGCCCATCTCCTTCAAATTTGCAAATTTTACTCCTTGCAATATAACATATTATATTAATATAATATATTTATTTTTTCGACCTTCGCAATGCGTAAAATATTTAAGACGCGTGCCTTTTTCCAAATATTACGGGAAATAAATGTATTTGAAATTCCAATAGCGCTCAAGTTTTATAAAGGAATACATAGAAAAAATCTATAAATTGTGAAATATAAAAAATCTCTAATTTTATTGAGCGAAAAATCTCATGTTTCCAAAAAAACGAAATTCGGAAAATTAAACTAAAAATAAAATTTTGCTCCGAGGTAACGTTCTAGGTAAGATTTTGCCTCTCCGACGTGCCAGCATTTTTTTATTATGGAAACTGATTAATCATTTGACAACTCATTTTGAAACCTACAATTAATTTTTTTTTTTCTTTACGAACTTAAAGAACTATTCCGATCGTGAAATCTACTTTAAATAGGTGTCAAATATAGATTTCATATTATAATCGTTTTACGCTTGAAATATATAACGAAAAATCGTTTTTCGCTATTTCTTCCCTACAGAAAATTGAGCAAAAAAGGGATATCTTAGTTTCAAAGTAAAAATGAGAGGAAAAATGAAAGAAAATAGTAGCGTCCTTGACATCAATGAAGTCTAGCGACAAATTAAAAACAGCTCGTAACAACTTTGAAAACACTGTACAATAAAGATGGAGAACTGAATCCTTGAAAGTTTCTTTTATACAAAAAAGAAGTCTCAATCCTCGATATTTAGATTAATTGGTATTTATTTCAAAACCTAAATTTCTATTTCTTCTGGTTTAGATAGGTTTTATGATTTTCTCAAAACCATAGAAACAAAAGTTTTCTGTCTAAGATGTCTTCCTAAGACACTTGTGAAGTATATTTTACCAAGGCGGCATGATGTTTTTTGCCTGTGGCATGACCGTAAAAATTTTGCTCGCCGGAAATCTCACATTTGCAACAATGGCAGAAATACAGTTTCCGTTCCATTGCAACGATATAGTTTGAATAGAGGAATGAGGCTTTTTCCATCGGACTAAACGTCTTAGCATTTTCCGGGGGGCTCGTCGTTTTCACGGGCGTGGTGTTTGCGAGATTTTCGGAATTAGGGGTTATGTTCGATTTCGTCGTTTTTTTTGGTTTACGATGTACAATCCCCGATTGCTTATTGGCCACATTCAAGTGACTCGGATTTTTAACGTGCACAAAAACGTCCGCGAGATTTTCCGTGAAATAATCGCAGCACTTGCATATATACGTCGAGTCCGCTAGCTTCGCGACATTTTGACAACCGAATGCTCGCAGAGCAGTTTTGTGCGGTTTCCCTGATATATGGGTTGTTATATTGACATGGTTGAGGGCTAGATGACATTCGCATATTTCGCAGAACGCACGTCTCTCCTCGAACACGGTGACGTAATACAAAATGTCGTTAACTTCACGATTTGTCTTTGGCTTCAACACCGTCGTTGATTTGTTGTTGTTTAGGAGTTCGAGACGATCGACGTGACTCTTTTCCTTTATGTGCAGACAAACAGCTTGAAAATCAAACATATCGAGGTTGCAACAGGCGCAATGATGAGTACCGTTCACAAAGTTAATTTGCCCGCAGCCGTACTTGCGTACAGCTTCCTCATGGAAGCTTCCATTTACATGACCATCGCAATTGCCGTCAGATGGGAAAACTTGGCATTCGCACAGCAAGCAGAAGTAAATTTTGTCCCATGCTTTGACGATGTAGTTTCTCAATAATTTGTCTTCTTCGACACTGAGCTTCTCTTTCGTCTCGTTCTTGTCTGCGCTTTTTGGTGGCGTCTGAAGAGCTTGTGCCTGTGACCTAACAGGTGGCGATTTTGTAGAAATTGCCGTCTGCGGAATTTCTTTAGGAATTTCTTGGTCCGATTCGTTCTTTGACTTGAGCTGCTGTGCTCCTTGCTTAGTTGGCGACCTAAGAAGACGCGCTTGTGGTCCTCCGAGAGACGATGTCATAGAAATTGTCTTTGAAAGATCCTTTGGCGTGCTTTCCTTTGAGTATTCCTCAAAATTGAGCTTCTGCGCCTGAAGCCCTTGCATCTGCGATTCGACCAGAGGCGTTCTTGTGGCAACTGACCGTGCAGCATCCTTCGGAATTTCTTGTTTCCCTTCTTCCTTCGAAACAAGCTGTTGTTTCTGAATAGTCGGCTGGTGGTTTGTTTCTTTCAATCTGATGTGAGCCTTTTTCAATGAATCTATCTTTGCCGAGTTCTGGGCCGCGGCACCGTTTAACGGTGACGAAAAAACTGCGGATTTAACCAAATGAGAATGTTCTTCCTCCGTAATGTGCGAATAAACTTGCCGCAGGCCGTGAATGGAGAAGCGACAAACGCCACAGAAATAAACATCGTTACCGGTTTTAGTTAAGTTACGGCCGCTATATTTGACGATAGCATCGGCGTGTGCTTTGCTGGTTACGTGGCGATCGACACTCGTAGCTGAGGCGGAAATATCCACGTTGCAAACAATGCAACGATAATCATCTTCATTGACCTTAAGGATATAATAATTGAAAACGTTCCGAGATACTTCTTTAAGGTTATTTTCCGCTTCGAGCGGTTTCCGACTAACCGAGTTCAAATGCGCAGACTCACGTACGTGACGATGAACTTGTTCGGTTTCGGAGAACGTGATATCGCAAGCGTGACAGTGATAGCTTCCTGGGTCACCCCTTTCGATATTCTCGCAGCCGAGTATCATCTGAGAATTTTCGTGAAATTTTCCAGTCACGTGTTTCCTTGTTTCCGCCGGGAGGTTTGAAACCATGCAGTTGCATACAACGCACCTGGAGAAATCCTCGTTCGAGTGGACTAGCCAAATATCTTTGAACTCCGTATCTTCTTTATTCATCCACGACGCTTCCGCTGCCGCACGATGTTTTCTCTTCTGAACATGCTCGTAAACGTCGCTGAGTCCAACCATCCGGCAGTCGCAGAGTTTGCAAAAGTATTCTCTGCCGTTGGTTATGGTCACTGCGTCGCACCTCGTGCGCTTCAGCGAAGCTGTGTGCTCTGAGCTCATCAGATGTTGAGTTTTCGACGTGGCGTCCAAATCGCAGTTGCAAATGACGCAGTGATAGATGCGATAGTTCTTCTTGACCACGTAATCGCAGAGTGCCGGTAGGGACCATGGTTCGCCAGCCACCATGTTGGGCGTCTCTTTGGTGACCGTTTCTTCTTTGCAGCTATCGGTAGGCTCGAACGCAAAGCAGAACCTGTTGCTCGCATGGGCCAAGCCTTCCACGTGGCGCAGCACATTTTCTAGCAGAACCCTCCGCACTTTACAAATCTTGCACTCCAAGTCGGAGACTGCATCTGTGGCAACCAGGCCCTCCTTGACGAGTAGCTCGTAGCTCAGCCCCCCCTGTGCTGACAAGTCGCACAGCCTTTGATTGCTTTGCGCTATGCGTGCTTGATGCTCGCCATCAACCACGTGTACCAATGCCGTCGACCATTCGCCGAATGTCAACTCGCACGCGTTACAACGATACGCGTCTCTCCACTCAGTTACCGAGTTCTCAAAGAATATCTGGTACTTATCGTACTTGTCTTCCATCTTGTCGCAGGGAACGGAAAAATGCTGCTTCTCATGCTCCCATATCTCGTCCCAGCCCACCGAAGAACCACAAATGTTGCACCTTAGTGCGCTGCTTTTTTCAGTCTCGAATATCCAATCGAAACGATCAGCATTGGCCATGTGCGCCGATGTCTTGGAATGACTCTCCCAGGTTTCGTTGTAAATCGACTTTGCGCACACGATGCAGTACGTGCCAAGCATACCGTCCCTCGATGCATCCTTAATTGAAGCTAACGATGATACGTCACTTTTAACTTCCGATTCAATATCACGGGCGACCGTGAAACTCTGGATGGAATGTGCCATGGAAGTGCATTTGACAGGATCGGAGTAACCGATAACAGGCCTGATACTCTGTAGCATGCAAAATTTGGAAGACACGATTGAAACACTAAAAACATCGATAATCATAACAATAATGTAAATGAAACTCATATCTCCCTCAGTGAATTTAGCAGCAATAACGATTAATTTATGTTATTCAATAATGAATTTCAAATGAATCACGAAAGAGAAATTTCCTCTAGAAAGCAACAATTCAGCGGCGGATAATAATAACTCTGCCACTGACACCGCGATGGACAGAAATAATTATCCCTCATCGGGATATGAATTCCTTACCATTGTAAGGAATCTTAAGTGGTAAACTGACGTCGAAATAAATAAATAATTCTTTGTTGTTAGGATATGAATTCCTTCCTCCTATCTTCAATATTGTTGTTAAGTAGTTTGCACTTGCTTTTACTGACCACACGAGGCGACCAATCGATCTGACGTAATAGCAACCGTGCATCGGAGAGTTTCGTAACTTTGTTGATAATTCGTGTTTTTTTTAATAGACAACGAATAAACAAATTGCTTACAATAGATAGTTTCCTTTGAGAATTCGCTGAAAATACTCTTATCGTATTCACAATACTCGTAACGCGGTTCGGCGGACTGAAAAAAACATGGTGGAATTGCGATACATTGAGAAGTGGATGGTAAACATAAACAGAAGAAAAGAAAATACGCGAGTGTCGCACCTGCCGTTTCGTGTTTCACTTTCCCAACGCACCTATCGATTCAAAGTGGAATCTCTTTTCGATCACATCCAGTTGAAGATGGCGCAACGATCGAGCAACCATCAGCGCCAGCGTGTATTTTTCAATATTCCTTTTTTTCGAAATCATCAATTGTGACGAAAAAATGATCGCTCTGTTTTGTGCAATATTCTGCATCAGCTGAGCACATTTTCGGATTCTTACGTTTCTGCGATCGCAACAAAATTCGTATTTGAAATTTCGTAGAGGGCGCACCGTCGCTCGGGTCGAACTGTAGTCAATTCTATTGTAGGATAAACCATATAATTCCCCAAGTGAACCCAACTTTTTCATGTTTACGAATAACTAAAAGCGAAACATCTCCCCAAAACATTATGGGAATTTTATTGGTGGTGACACAAGTGGTGGAAGTAGGAACTACTGCAAGAATTTTTGGCACAAGGCGAATTATCATGAAATCGTCGTGTTACAACAATCACAAGAACAATTCACTAATACTTCAACCTTATTAGGTTCAGTTGGCTAAAAAAGGTCTTGGAATATAAGTAACGGTTGAAGAAACATTTGATATGTATAAGCATATATTATTTCGACTGAGGTTATTAAAAAACATAAATATTTTCCGCTGACAAAAATAACAATAATACTGCAAGGTAATTACACGATTTTTGCTACGAAATTCATCGACGACGGAACGCCAACATTGAAACGGTAGGCAAACGGGGAACTCCATAAAAACGGAAGACAGAGGACGCAACGTGTTGACCAACCAATAATCCTTCTAGTAAAAACATATTACGATCATAACCTCGAACTAATTCGTAGATATCGGATTGTTCAGTCCGTACCGTATATACAATATTCGCGAGGTTAATTAGGTTCGACATTCAATATCAACTTCGCAGAAAGTCGTCAGTAATCCGTAAAACAAATGATAAAAATCTTCAAAATCTTATATCGAACACAGCACGTCGCGACTCTTGACGCAATAATATCGGAAACGCCTGAGATAAACTTTGCTCACATTTTTCGTCAGATTTTCCGGAAGATTTAGCGGATCCTGAATACACATAGGAAAATCGACCCTCAAGGGTTCCGGATTCAGAATATTTTTCGTATAAGCGGCGTAAGCTGACATTTCGCGCGGCAATTCTTTCGGCTCGACGAACAGACTTTTTTTCACGATTTTCCCGAGCAAAGGACAGGCGACGTCGTGGCGATAATCAAAATCGCCATAAAAACGGAAAAAACGCAAAACATGTTCTTTCAAATCAAAAATATTTCCAACACCGTCGTTATCATCCGAATTGTAAAAAACGCCAATATTCACATCTGAAAATACAAATTATACAATTCGTAATTTTTTTAAATTCAACCTACGCAAAGTCCAATTTCAAATAAAATAAAATAAGTTATTCAATTAATTACTAATTAACGTAAATAAATTCGATGAAGGATAGTCGTAACGTTTGCCCCAAGCGGTTATTAATAACTTACGATGACATAATGTGAAGATAATAATAATAATAATAACGATAGTAATTAAAAATCCATTATCTTGTGTACTTCGTATTTTCTCCCAGTTTATTATTACTTTCGGACAGTAAAAATTAAGCTGTTATCAAATAATAAATCATGCAGATCGTCTATAACTTACCATCCGCAACGCGCGATTTACGGTTCGTGGCGATTAAAGTGGCAATGCTCGGCAATGCGGATTCTTGCTGCAAATAAAATACGACGTACCAGAAAATCGCACAGTCCGAAATTCCGCGGCAACCGACTAAGTTGCACAGAAGCAGCCACTGCCTGACAAAAAGAATGATTTTTCGGCATGCCGGAAATGCCTCGATGACCGATCTACAAAAAAAAAGTGCAATCTATCAAAAAATACGTTTTTTCATTTTCGTGATTAAAAAAATCAATATTTTTATGAACTTTCGAAAAAATGTTGGTTGTTTTCGTTGATTTGATCGGTTTGATCGAACGTCAAAATTGTAACATTCGAAATGTATATGGATTTGGAATATGAGCAATAAATCTTTACACGTTATAAAATAATTAGTTTCGCGTAATTCAAATTTCCGTGACATCGCAAAATCTGATTAAAATCGAAACTTTCGAATTCTAAATAAAACTTTATGATAGTTTCAAGATAGCCAACTTGAAAATTGTTTCTTCGCTCTTTCCAACGGGAAGTGCATTGTCGTCCACATATTTCTCAACATCGAGAAGCAAACGTTGCGCAGCTCGTGGCAGGTCATGCAGTTCGTAATGGCCATCCCTCCGAAGCCACTTGTGTGAAGATAATTGATGATGATAGGCGCAAGTGGTAGAATGGCCATACCAGAGCAAAGCGCAGGAAGCGCAATAGTCAAACATTAGACTGCGCTTGGATAGATTCATTCGCCACAGGCAAGCCGAATGTTTGTTAGAGTTCAGATGCTCGGAGAACTCAACAGCGAAGTTGAACTTGGCGGAACACGCGACGCACCAGTAATTGTCTACCGAGTACCAATCACAGCACAGCTGCTGCAAAGCGTCGCGCAAGATGGGTGTGCTTTTGCAGCGCTGAGCCTGGTGGCGAGTTCTGTGATCTTCGGTCAAGATGTGACCGCACAGAGTCGCGTCGTCGTCTTCAACTTCTGTACTGCAGAGGAGACATCGCACCAAGCCTTCAGAAGTTTCTAACATGAAATCCAGCGCGAGGCGTAGCTCACTGAGCTCTTCAGGAGCGTGAATGAACAGTGCGTCATCTTTCTGCATGTTCATAAGGTTGGTGATGTGGTCGAGGCTTGAAAAGTGTTCAGCGCAGTAGGAGATGTCAGAGGCCGCACTTCTGCGGCACACTAGACAGTAGACGCTTCCATCCTGCTGGACGAGGCACAGCCTAGAGCTGAGCTTTGTACTTTTTTTTTTCTTTCGCATTTCGTAGATGTGTTCCTCACCCGAGCCCAGACGTTCCGACACTACACGCATGAAGGACTTCGTATTAGACACTGGCAGTGGCAAGAGTTCCCAATGGGAATTTATGGGTTCTGGAGGTTCGGTACATCCCATAGCTGGGCTTGATCGACCGGAGGATGTTTCCACTCGCATCGGACTGGGCGGTTTACAGAGATTCTCGTTCTCATCCAGTTTCGCTCCAGTAAAGTTTGCGCTCAAGTGACTCGCTAAATGACTGTGCAATACCGCACTGTTGTTAACTGAGAAGCTGCAAAAATCACAGGCTACTATTTTATGCGCAGCTTGCTCCGCACCGCATCTTCGTCGAATCATTCTTTCTATTGTTTTGGAACGATAATTGCGCAGCAATTTGGCAAAATCGCTTGTGGGTTTTGCCCGGTCCGGCTGATCGGGAGTTTTTTCAGTTTCGAGCTTTTTGACTCTATGCATTGCGGGACAACAAGCCGCGTGTCTTTTACCTCGCAAGTGAAAACAGACGTTCATTTTACCAGGTATTTTACAGTTGCAACACTCGCATCGATACAGGCGCCATTCAATCACCGCGATATTCTCGCAGCCATATTTCTTCAGGGAAGCAACGTGCTCCGCTCCCATTATGTGATCCGACACCTCGCGGTTTCCCGATAATTCTTTTTTGCAGAGTCCGCACAGCCATTGCTCGCTACTTTTTTGGATAATGCAATAATCGTCAGCGGTTATTAACGAGTTCGTAGCCTTTTCGACATTTGGGGAAATCCCGCAATCTTGTTGTCCGGTTTTTACACTGTTTGTCACCTTCGGAGTGGTTTTAACCAAATTAACGTCATTTTCGGAATTTCGATCGACTTTCAGCAGTTGTGGCGGAACGGAATCGCTGATTAACCGAATCGGGGATTTCCCGGTCCCCGTTTTGAGCGCCGACCAATTGAAACACACTTCACGAGCGGCCGCCATTTTAACGTTACTCGAATTCACGGAATTGACCGCCATTTTGATCTCTATGGATAATGGAATCAAAGAGTTAGCAGTATCGTGAGAGGAAGTATTTTTAAGCACGGAAGAATTAGCTTACTGATCCGATGCAGTGTTTCAACCTCGATTCTTTGACGTATTCTTTTTTCCAATTTATCCGAATAACTTTTCGGTTAATAATTGATCATATTGCAGACAACAATTGTCGTAAAAGTTGACAGGCAGTCTGAAAGATGAAAAAGATGAAGAATTTTTAGATTTCCACTAACTTGACTGGTGAATTATAATTTTCGAAATATTAGGTGTCATGCAAAATCAATCTCGTAAAACACTTTACAAAGCTTTCCATTCTTTATACATACCCATAATTTTTTTTTTCATATATATACCATCTTAATGCAAACAATTTTTTTTAATAATTATACATTCCATAAATACACATCTGAATGCAAAATTGTGAGCTCGCGGTTTTTCTGATAGATCGCTGTTTATTGCAAAATCTAATCGTAAACAGCTCAGGAACTCGAATATATTTTTAGGTTAGCTTTAGTCTTGCTCAGGAACTTAGATTATAAATCACACCAATACATCGTTTAAACAAATAGTTCAATATTTTATTGTTATAAACAGTCATTGCTCTCTAATATAAAATTCTAATGGGCATGAAGTGAAAATTTTTAGGTTATATACTGGTTTTCAGATATCACTGTTATCGTTTTTTTAGTACATCTAACGCTAAGCCAATTTTTCCTAAATTGTTTTCCATAAGTATCAAAATGTCTAGATCGATCTTTCAATTCAATCAAAAGTCAATTTAATACTTACTGCTGATATAAAATTTGCCAAACTGGCATACGAAGGCTCCATTTATTAATAAGCCGTTATCGTAAAGGCGATTTCCGCGCGGCGTCGAATTAGTCGTAATGACTAATCGTAATTCGCAGGAACGATCATAGGAATCAAATTGGTCGGATAGATCGCAAAATGGCATCGCTGTAATATTTTTCACCAGGAAAGTTTTCCGGGCAATCAGGAGTTGGATTACTGTCCCGCGAATTTTGAGGTTATGCGACTGATTCTCAGTTTCATGAAATATTGAAAATTGAGCGCAATATTCACTCGATAAGCATCACAAATGACGATCGCTCGAATAAACGATACTTCCGCTTCGTCCCATATTAATCGCGTTTTCACACATATAGAGGTAATAACAAAATAAGTTTTCACGAAAACCCAGAATTGCAAAAACAATCTTTATTATCTTCTCAATACGTCTGCTATTGTGTTTCGAATCGCTTTTTATTTCCGGGGTTTTCATCATTTTTATGTTATTTTTGAAAATTATACACTTTCTAGACATTGGGGGAAAAAAACAATGATGGGTTATGTCAAATATTTAAAAAAATCTTGGAATACTTATTCCATTAATAACACAATAAATAAACGATACATTTCTCTGATCAAAAAATTAAATTAAAAAAAATTGCTTCAAAATAATCGTATCTTTATCTACTATTGGCGTCATGATTAGATTGTTGAACGGACATTGTTTCTTAATAAAAAAGTAAACTATTTTTGTCTTGGTAGAATTCTCGCTTAATATGGATCAACCATAAAAATAAATTCACCGATCTTTCTACTAGTACGAAATAATTACTGTTATACGTAACTTCATCCCATGGATCTTATCCGAAGAAATTGAACACTGACTGCCATGGAGATCACTAGTGACCGGCACAACCATATGAAATACGTTGCAGAAACTTAGCGTGGCGGTCAAAGGGTTAATGTTTTTCCCGTTGAAAAATCGATTTTGTGAGGTCATCACTTAGAGGCCTTCTTTTCTCTATTTGTCGAAATTCGAATGAGTTTCTATCCTCACTGAACTTTACCCTGATTAAATGTCAAAATTAAGTATCCAAAAATATTATCAAAAAATAACAAACTAAAGTTAGGTTTTGCGATGAGTCTCATTATACAATAATCCAGAGATACCTAAGTTGCAATCAGTCACGATAAATGCCTGGTACAAAAAAAAAACACAAAACTAACTAGTAAAACTTCGATAAATCGGATCTATCTTGGTTGGATTTGGGAAATTGAAGAAAGTAGGATGGAGTAGATTTACACGTGGTAATTCTAAGTCAGGTTTGATGAATCGAGGTCAAGTTCGATAAATCGGGGTCAAGTTCGATAAATCGGGGTCAAGTTCGATAAATCGAGGTCAAGTTCGATAAATCGAGGTCAGGCTCGATAAATCGAGGTCAAATTCGATAAATCGAGGTCAAGTTTGATAAATCGAGGTCAAGTTCGATAAATCGAAAGTATGATTGATAAATCGCAACGAAGTTCAATAAACCGAGGTTAACCTCGTCAAGAGGTTAGTCTCGAGTTGGGTTACCAATTCTTCACATCGCGAACAGTACGCTCAAACTTTTCGAGCAAAAGATCCTGAACCTGCTAAGGTCAACTTTGGTGACGGATTTTGTGAGATTGTTGTGGAGATCCAACGGATCCTGGAGGCACATACACGCGTCTATTCTAAAGGGCTCCGGATGTTCGTGGTCGGTCGTGTAAATAACGTAAGAGCGCATTTCTTCCGGCAAGTAGCGGACGTCATCAGCGAAGGCACGTTTCTCGATTACCTTGCCGAGCAATGGACAAGCTACGTCGTAACGATAGTCGAAGTTGGCATAGAGAGCGAAAAAGCCGAGGAGATGTACCTTGAGGTCGTTTGTGCCCTTCATTTCGAACTTTGAAATATCTTCCCAATCTGAAGAAAACGAGAGTTAAATAAACATGTCTTTTCCCATTGTGATCTCAAGGATTTGATATCCAAAATTTTCGCGTTACTCAATTCAGTTATTGTAAAAAAAGCACTTTTTGACACTCCTACTGAATTCGACAAAAAGCCGGTTAAGGAGAATTGCAAAAATATGACGATGCCGGGGAATGCTTTACTAACCTGCAAGGTTACGCCAGAACCCTTTCATGGAGCTCAGCGAAGCTACGCTCGGCAGGATCGACAAGGTTTGAAGATACAGTACGAAGTACCAGTAAAGCGCGATGCTCGAAATTCCTTGGACTCCCGCTAGATCGCACCCTATCAGCCAGAGTTTCAGGAAGGACAATATTTTCGCACCAGGCGGAAATATCTTGTCGAAGAATCTGAAATGTACGCTTTTGTTTATTTTTACGCGAAATTTAATCGTTTTGCAGTCATTGCAATAGCTCGTGAGGCAAACTCTCGAAGTTTACGGAGTATAAACCAGCGAATCAACGATACCTGATGAACTTGACATTTTCTAGGGGCGGTTCGACGTTAAAATTCGAATCAAAGTCGTATCCGGTTCCTCTATCGTGGGCTTCGATGACGGAAGATCTGCAGCTGCTTTCGATCTCTTCCATGAGTTCCTCCATCTTAAAGTCCTCGTAATCGTCATAGGAAGACAACAGTAGTTCGGCGGCTACCGGAAGCCGATCGATGATGAAAGGTCCATTTCTCACGAACCACTTGTGCGCCAACGTCTCGTGATGATTTATCGGCGCGGTGGCGTGTGCGCAGTAAAGCAATGCGCAAGCTGCGCAAAAAGCGTAAGCTCTTGTTTCGTCGTTCGTCGATAATTGCCGGTGGTGTTCATCGCTCGTGATCAAATGATCGACGAAATCGATCTCCGTGTCGAATTTAATCAAACACACGAGACACTCGTACTTCTGTACTCTGTACCAATCGCAGCGAAGACGCGAAATTAAGAGTTCGTAATTTTTTCGCAATTGCGCACGCGTCAAATCACGGGCTGCGCAGTGCTCCTTCTCGACGATGTGATCTTTCAGGTTATCACGGACACCTAAAGTCACGTGACACACGAGACATTTAGCGACGTTACGTGACACTTCCACGAACTCGCGAGCCGATGAAAGTTCGCTGAGCTCGTCATGAACATCCCGTATTTCTGAATCCTCTTTTTCCATATTCCTCATAAATTCCAGGTGTTCGCGATCGCACGAGTGGTCGATAAATTTCTGCAAATCGTTTGCCATAGGTTTGTGACATACCAGACAATAATCAGTGGACGAATTTATCGGAATGCGTAAATCGAAGGAGAGCAACGTTGTTTTCGTCGTGGCGCTGGTATCGTAGATATCTTCTTCGAAGGTCAAAAGGGTCAAAACTTTTTCCAAGTACGCATTGCGCGGTCTTCTTGCGGAGCATTCTTCCAACGACGTTAAAGTTCGGGACGATAAGTTCTCGTTGCAATTTTGCATCGATTCAACTTCTTCGGCCTCAGCGGATTGGATCGCTTTTTTCGTAGAAATGGTCTTGGAAGAGAGCGATTGAATCAGGGATTGTAGATTTTCAATTCGTGCGGAGATTGATTTACCACTGCGTAACTGGGATGGTCTCGTGTCCTTAGTTCCTGGTCCGGTAAGAGCATTCTCGAACTTTGTCGCATCCTGCAGTCGGAGTTCTTCCAACAAGATGGCTAGCTCTTCGTTCATCAGGGAAAGTATAGTTGCGGGGTCGAACATCTTAGGATATTCCGTTTCTTGATACATTGGTGATGAACTGGACTGGTATTCGTTTTTTACCAGAGTAGACACGGAGGAAGAATCCTGCAAGTCTTCCGGTGTCTCCTGGGTCTCATTTGGTATTTCCCAGAGCTCCAGCGGCTCCTGGAATTCTTTTAGTTCCGTCTGAAATTGCTTTTGTGTCTTCCGGAGATATTGCGTTTCCTTCTGAAGTTCCTGAGGTTTGTTTTGGAGTTCTTCTTGTTTCCCCTGGAAATCTGTCTGCTTCTGCTGGCATTCTTCCTGTTTCTTCTGGAGTTCCTTTAGTTCCCCCGATTCCTTCTGGAGTTTCTGGATTTCCTGCTGTTCCACTCGTTTTCTTTGGTATTTGATCTGCTTCTCCTCTGGTTCCTTGGGTGCCGACTGGATTTCATTTGTGTATTTCTGAAGTTCATCCAAGTTCTCGTGCATCTGATTCTCACTTGTATGGATCACCTGTGGTTTCTCCATGATCTGCTTTGGTCTATCCAGAATTTCCTTCGGATCATCCTGAATCTCCTTCGGTCTCTCCAGCATCTTCTCTGATCTCTCTTGGATCTTATACGCTCTCTCCCCGATCCCCGTTGGTCTTTCTTCACCGTACTGGATGTTCGTTATCTGCCAGCTTCCCCAAATCCCGTTTAATCTCTCTTCATTTTCCGTCATCTTCATTTCTCCATCCTGGCAATGAAAACGATTTCTATTGACACAAAAATTTAGCGAGCTTTCATCAAATTCTTTCAGCACTTGCACCGCGCTTGAGCATTGCTGCTTGCGGTTGAAGTTCGAGCTTTTAGCTTCTCGCTTTTTCTCATTACTCCGAAGACCCTTTCCATCAGTTTTGCCAGAAGTGTTGCAGACGTCTGGCAGAAGGTTGTTCATTAGTGTCGCCCTCTGCGAAGTCTTTTTATCAAGCTTGTTATTATCGTGACAACTAGGGTGGGGCGATGCGCTTACCTTGCCAAGGTTGTGTTTGCGCATTAAGCTCAGTGCTCTTTGGTGTGTCACTCCGCTCAAGTGGCGATGTATTCTTTCCCATCTGTAGAAGAAGCAATGACATAGAGTGCACGAATAGCGCCCGTTTTGCAGTGGTAGGAGGTGCTCTCCTTCTAGCTGTTCCATCTGTACGTGGTATTCTTTGTTGCAATGATCTTCAAGAGCTGTACCGCGACTCTTAAAAGTGCAATTGCATAGCAGGCAGTAATAGGCACTTTCGGATTGAGAGCGAACAAAGGGAGCAACGAAACCAGGCTGTTGGGTCCAGTCTATGCTGAGAGCGTTGTGGTGTCGCTTCCCAGAAATATGTACCCGAACAGTATCAGCGCGAGGGAGGACGACATTGCAGAGTTGGCAGTGGAAAAAATCGTCACGCAGCGGTTGCACGTGGGACTTGTGAAGGACGACCGCGTTGATGTGACTTTTGCTGCTAGCGTGGGATAAGAATTCATCCTGGTCGAACACCTCGTGATTGCAGATTATGCAGTAGAAATGCTTCAAGCTGATTTCTTTTACAAAGGGGCAAGTGAAGTTATCCCAGCTAGAAGGCTGGCTCAGGTGAAATTGATCATTGCGGTGGCGCGCTTGACAATGGTAGTCTTGACGTACGTGCGTCAGAATTGCCTTGTTGTCGCCGATCTCTCGATTACAAGGACGGCAGTGAAAACGGCCATTCTTGAGAAGCGATATATCGAACCCATAATCGTCCATTGCGTAGGAATGCCGCACGCCTGTTTCGTGAGATTCGAGGTAACCGGCATAGTTGGGTATCAAACAGTTACAGAGCACGCAAAAAGTGTGCTTGGGAGAAACCCTGATGACGAATGGACGAACAAAGCGGGTTGAGGATTCCCACGGTACGAGACGAAAGGTTTTATTTGTCGCCATTGAAAATGTTTTTTGCAAAGAATATTCTTTACTTCCCCCGACGCGATCATCGATGTTTTTATCCGAATTTGCAACGGTGTCTACGTTGGTCAGCATTTTCTCGTGTCAACTTCCGGTTGGTTTCGAATTCACTGATCGAATACATACGTAACGTCGCCGTTGATTGATTACCTCGGGCACAAATCTCGTTCGCATTTCTTCATGAAATTCCGTAGGTTAGGGTGCCATAAATGAGAAAGAAACGAAGAAATTACTGTTCACTGGTTTTTCGAAAAAACTTTTTTTTGTCGATTTTCGATTAATCTTCCTCTAGGAAGGACGCATCAAGTTCAGTTACCGCAAAGAAAACGAGCGAAAGGGAGCGGTTATGTTTTTTGTGTGTCGTCGCGGACGGACTTCGAAACTTTCTTCGTTCGCTACTTTCGTAACAATGAAAAAGAAGGTGCGGTCGGCACTATTCATCGGTGGCCCAACGCGGAATCAATTACTTAGCAACGCTGCCAAATCGTCTTTCCGCTGTACTAATACATAGATTTCGATTTCGAGAGGATAAATGCTCTAGAAAACCATAGAAGGGAACAAAGAACGGTGACGGAAAACTTCTCTCAAATGGGTATCAATTTTTTTCATTAGTTGTGATTAATTAGTATTATCAGTAATCTCCATGATTTATTTGCTAATTTGAACTTACCTTTCTGATTTCATTCGATTTTTTCGAAATGTCTCCGTAAATTTCCGGCGCCATGAAAACTGTCGTGATGCGAATGCTATTTCTTCACAATACCACTTCTGGATTCCTAAATGCATATTATTTAGCGAATTTAATGGGCTTTGAGTAGAAATTATGTGTAAGTTGAAAAAATTATTGATGGATCCAAACAAATTTTCAATCGATGGGTAAAAAGTACTTTTTGAAAAAAAAAACAATCTAAGTGGGACATTTCTATACTCAACGGAGAATTCTCTTCTTCGGTTTTCATAATTTAGCTGCTTCCCGAATCGGTTACCAGGTATCGTCGGAATGGATAGACCGGAAGTGCTCGAAAGCAAAAGATTATAATAATCGATAACTCTTTATTAGGAATCTTACGATAATACAAATCGTACAATAAAAAGTGTTGGGAAGTGCTATAAAACAAGTGCTCTAAGCTGTTAATGGGAAAGAAAACTTTGGAATGTAACAATCCTTCAGGACATCAATAGAAAAAGAAAAAATATAGATAATTCAATATTCTTCTTGGGTTTCGTAGCCACAAGAAATACTACGAAAATAGAAAATTGTCAACGAAAATCCGTGCGTCCATGGGAAGTTACTACAAGGGTCATCATTAATTGCTATTGACAAGTATGGTAAGGAATACGGTTTCCATTGCCTGCAATGTTGATGATGATGATGATGATGATGATGATGATAATAATAATAATAATAAAATAGTTAATAATCATATGTTTTTCTATAACATTTGGATGAATCTTCCTTCGATTTATCATCGATATAAATCTTCTCGAGCCAACGCAAAATAAATTGTTCTCTTTTCATCTTCCGCATTTGGTTTTTTTTTCTTCACATTTTCTATTAACCCTTTCACCGTACTTTCGTTTATTCTACCTTCTAACACCAAATTTTGATTCTGATCAAGATGAAAAAGGAAAGACGAGATGTTGTAAAAAAAAGGCACTTCCCGCGTCGCGAAGAAAAGTTCAACTAAAAATCGTCTAAGAATTGAGAAACGCAAAAGGGAAGGTATGAATAAAACCGAAAACGGAAAAAATATGAAAGCGGGGAATGTTGAAAAATAAAAATGAGGAAAAAATGAGGAATAGAAAGGCAATGGGAAAAAAGAGATGGGGAATAAACACGGCAAACGCGGAGAAAGTAAACGAAAATGGCGAAATGAAAAACTGCGAGAGGACCGATTTGTTTGGGTTTACGAGTCTACAAGAAGTAGAGGAGAGTCTCGAGATGATTGCTGGGACTGGCGTGAATGGATTGCGAGACGAGGAAGGCGAGTTTATGGGCGAATTGGCACGGCGCGGGGACCCTCACAGTGCCGCTCCAGTTGAAGTACATGTGGGTTAGTTTGTACGTCAACCTTTGCAGCTTGGAAGCATCGAGTTGCACGTTATCGGAGATAACGCTGTATCCGGTTGGCGAAACAGAGCCCTGCATTATGTACTGCGAAACGATGAAGAAGTCGTATTTCAGAGGACTCGTGATGACGTCATCGACGACAGTACCGGGTGGCGGATTGCCGCCGTTGTAAAAGAGCCGCGTGTTCAGACGCTTCGTTACGATTATGTACGCCATCTTAACCTTGTCCGGGTCACCGTAGAGATTCGCCAGCGTAGTCTTGAGGTGTTCCACCTCGTGTTCGTAGACAAAGGGGATTTGGCCCTCGCCAACGCCGTCCCGATATATCACGATGCGCGTTGGCAGTTCCTTGTTCACTTCTCTGTACTTGTGCAACGCTTTGCACATGTTCACCGCCAAATCATTCGACAACTCTTCGCCGCTCCTGTGCGCACTTACCGCCGAGAAGTAGCGGCTGAAGTTGCGGTCGAGCGAGGCCACGAGGGCGCCTGGAATGAGAAATGGTTTTTTTTCAATAATTTCATTGTACTTTAATTTTATAGGCGGCTTGTCAAAGTTTTAAAATGTATTTTCATAGGTTGTTTTTCGTTTTTTTATTATCGTAGGATCTCTTCACTTTTTTTTTGCGACGTCATGTATACTTTTTTTATTTACTTTATCGCTTTCTTGAAATGTTATTTATATTTTTGAGACTTGAGACTTTTTTGCTTTCTTCATTTTCTAGGTGATCTTCTTGGAGTGTTCTTTTATGCTTCTGTTTCCTTGGGTGTTTTACTTTCTTTTTGAAGTTAATCGGTGTGTTTTCTTAACTTTTTTTTCGTGATGTAGATGCCACGGCTTTTTAATTTATTAAATGTAGTTCTTGGAGGATTTTCTACTTTTCTTCTATTTATTTGGAATGTCTATATTTTTTCTGGTGTATTTGTTTTTGTATCTTTTGCCGAATCCTAGTTTTCGTGTGACTCGGGATGGTTCTCTTTATTTTTTGTGTCGTTCTTGAAGGACTTTACATTTTTTTCAAGTAGCTCGTTTTTTAAATCTTTTTCGTTATATTTTTAAGGATGGTTTCTTTGTTAATTTATTTTTCACGATCTCACGTCACGCACAATTTTGTTAATAAATTTTCTAAAGGACTCACCGAAATCTCGTTCTTTGGAGTCCGTGTCGTGGCAAACGTCGAATCCGACGACCATGAGGCCCCCGACAGGGACTTTAACAGTCCACGGCGCTCCGCCGATCTTGCAATTTATTTGTATCGCGATCTTCGTCGCGATTGAACTGACGTTCTTCGAATTTATGTTTTTCGCGAGCATACATTGACTCGGTACGGGACGGTCGATGCAGCATTTCTTTTTTATCGCGGCGTAGCGATCGGCCCGATTATTCATCACGAGGCAGAACAGCAATTGGGGATTCGCTTGACTCATTATGGTCTCTATGGCGGCGGTGTAACCGGTGGCGCGGTCGTCGTTAAGCGTAAAAACGCGAGGCATCGCGATCGGAAAGTTCATTTTCTTCACTGCCGATCTCAACGTTCCAATGAATGACTGAAAACGAAAAAAAAATATATATATAACGAAAATTAAAAAAAAATAACTCAACATATTTAAAAAAATTAACATATCGTATTTCGGACGAAAAACGGAGAAAAAAATCCAAGTAAAATAAATGAGAATGCGTGAAGAGAAACATTTCCTGAAAAAAAAGCGACAAGAAAAATGGAATAAAAGTTAAGATAAATGCAAATTCCTGGAAGAGAAGGGATAATTTTTCGTCGTCACCTCGGCATCACGAGACAGTCGACTCGGCACGATCATCACCCAATCGTCCAACTTCGTGGAAACGAGTAAGCTGCAATCTTTAAGCGCGCGGGTCCAGTTGGCTTCGTCTCCCGCAGGCACGCTGGAATTACGACCGAAGGTTATCGCCTCATTGCCCATTATGCGTCCAGGCAGGGTGACCAATTTGTTGTCAAGTCGGAGATTCCAGTTTGTGAGTTCGCTGACGACTTTGGGCTCGGTTTGGAGGCGCTGATTGAAGCTCATCAATCTGGACATACGACCGCGCGGATCGAGTCTCGTAAACTTCGAGAGTTCTCTCATCATCGTGTGATCGGAACGCATTTCGTCGGTCAAACCTGCGCGCCGGATACGTTTTTTAATAAATGTTCTTATAAAAATTGGAAATCGAGTAAAAAAGAATGCGCTAACCGGTCGATCTACACAATTCCGGGATCAGATAAATCGTTTCCGAGACGCCTGCGCGACGATCGCGGTCCTTGCTTTTCGACAAAAGTAACGGCTGGGTCGGTTGATTTATATTTATTTGATACTTTGTCCGATAATAATCCCGATAGCTGATCTCCTGGCCTTTCATCATAAAAGTCGAGTTCGGTGACTTCGAGTAGTCGACGTCGTCGACGCGATAAGTCCGATTGTTGTAGTCCGTCAGGACCGTCACGCCGATTACCATTGCCTTGTATCTCTCCTGATGTCGATCGTTCATCACGCGAACAATTATAATTATTTATAACAAATCATAATTATTTATAACAAATCATAATTATTTATAACAAATCATAATTATTTATAACAAATCATAATTATTTATAATAAATCGTAATTATTTATAACACTAAGAACAATCGTACTCATTCTACAATTGTTATCATTTCTTTTCCTTACCTGATACTGGTTGCCATATTTATTGTAGCATTCGTTCAAAATGTCGAGGAGTGTTTGCTGGCGCATAACTTTGTGCATTATCTCGGCACACATGAGTATGTCAACCTCGTGCTGTCTTATGGAAGTTTCGTAGCCGGGCCACAGTTCCAATCTGTACGCCCGTACTTCGATCTTTTTTATGGAAAAGAAAAGGGTAGAATTATGGGATGAAAAATGTGTTATTTCCGAGGAAAATTGTGAATTGACAATTGTTACGCGTAAATAATAATAATTAAGACGGAAAAGTTCGATAATTGAAAACGGCGATTATTTTATAACGTTAATATGAATAATTCAGTGCCGAATTGGTCATATAGCAAATCAAACAAGGAGATCGAAATCACGCTTGATGACCCTTGACAAAAGGGCGTAAGATTTGTGCGAGTGTATGACCTTTTGCGTTATTACCTTGTTACGCGCATCGAAATAATTTCTCCCGACGAGCTGCAGTTGCAGAAACTCCAGGCATTTTCGCATTATTATGTTATAAAACTGCAGGTAATGCTCGTCCCCCTTCGTCATGTCACCGGCTAGTCGGAACGTTATTTGAATCTTTGCCTCGTCCGATCGACGCGTCGAGAAAAGTTCTAACGGCTGTTGTTGTTTTTCGTTCGTTTCGGAAAGTATTGACAAAAATAAGAAAGACGATGAAATAAACATCGGAATAATGAAGATACACAATTAGAGCAAAACAATGAAAAAGTGTTTTCAAACTTTTGTTTCCGGTCGATAAATCGAAAATTATTTCGTATTGAATTATTGAAATTCATATTGAACAAACAAACCCTTAATCATTGGAAAATTACTTTGTGGGGGTGAAAATTGAAGAAAGTGTTAAAAGTTTTAAAAGAGATGTTCAAAGTTTGAAAACAATTTTTTAAGTTCAAAGTTGAAATAGAAATTTTTATAAAACAAAATAAAAGACAATTTACAAAATTTGAAAAATTGATAGATTCTAGAATTTATGGTGAAAAATAGAAAAAAGCGATAAAAACAAAATACGTAACCTGGGGCAGAGGGTTACTGCTATATAACACAGTTCCGTCGAATATGTACGCCCCGAGGAGCTCCCTGTGAACACTAACCAGGCCCTTGCGGGCTTGTATTCTGTCCTCTTCGGGCGCGAAGTCAACACGATACTTGTAGAGACACCAATCGGTGGCAGTTAAAATTTTGAAATAATTTGCCTGCAATTTAATCGGCATGCCGTCCGTCCCTTAAAAAAGAAACAAAATGAATCCAACGTTTGCATAAAAATGCAAAACACTTCAATAAAATATCGATTAGAGACACCCCAACAATACAAAATTATGATCATTTTAATTAGATGGAAAAATTAGATAACAATTTTAATTCGATGAAAAAATAAGATAATCATTTTAATTAGAGGAAGATCACACAAGATAAAGATAAAAACACAAATAAGAAAAAATGAAAAGTAAAAAATAAGAAGGTAAAGTAAAATTGGTAAAACTGTACAATTTTTCGAAATTTCATTTAGATTGAAAAATTAGATAATTTCAGTTAGATAGAAAGTAAAGCACTAATTTTAATTTAAAAAAAATCAACCACATAAGGCTAAGATAATATAAATAATAAAAAGTTGAAATCATAGCTTTAAAAAAACATTTACTGTTCCAAATTTTAGTTAAATAAAAGAATAAGATAACTTTTCTTAGACCGAAAAATACGTTTGAAGTTTCATTTGGACCAAAAAATGAGATAGTAATTTCGATTCGATCAAACAATATCATAACCTTAATAAGATAAAACGTACAATAAAAATACATAACAAAAATCCACAAAATAAAAGAAAAATTGTTTCAACTAAAATAGAGAAAAGAGCAAAAAGGCTGCGAACCTTGCTTGGTTGCGAGCAACGGTGGGCGAGTCGCTAAAAGTTCAGAAGGCAGCATCCGTCGTCCTCGCATCCCGCCTCGACCGACAGATCCGCTGTCACCGCCACCTTTTTGAAAAATAATTACATAAACCCTCAATATACCAACAGGACTTAAAATAACGCAAAATAATTATGTCGTATCGCTTAATTGAGGAACAAAAATAATTATTTCTTTGGAACTTGCCTCCGGTTTCCGGTCGCGATCTGGGGACGACCGGTTGGGGAATCGGTGCAGCGACGGGAGCTCCGGATGATCTCGATGCCGGTCCTGCAGCTCCCATATCACCGCCGGCTGTACGGCCAATGCTCTGTATGGGTGATCGATTCGATGAAAATAAACATTTTAATTATATTTCTGAAGATATCAGCTCCGATATGCACCTTATACATTAATATTTCTTTCCATCGTAGCGATAAATTTGGAAATTAACTGAAAAGAGACCTGCTGTATCGGTGGTGCAGCTTGGCCAGGTGCAGTTCCAGGTCTTCGAGCCCATGCTCCCTGCAAAGTTGGCGCGGTTGGTGGCGGCTGCTGCTGAGGCTGTTGCACCGGCCTGGAAGTTCTCCCTCGTGCTCGTCCACGGGATTGACTGGGATTGTCACCCATTATATTTGGTATTGTATTTAAACCGTCCGCTTAATCGTCGCTGAAGTGGCGTATGCTGTACAGCTGTATACGGCCGTGAAAAATTGTTTTATCACATATATTCGATTAGTTACAGTAAATGATAACTTTTCAAAACTTTATTTATATCTTGTCATCAGAATAAATACAATCTCTCATTTAGAGAGTTGATAAAAGGCCGTCAATTTGTTCTTCTTCAACCCGTGCTTTAATGTTCATACAAAAATAGCAAAAAAAGGTTCGGACATTTCTTGATTGGATAATGTCATCAATAAATTATCATTGTCAAAGATTTTCTTTTTTAAAGATCATTCATTTGTATGGTAATTTTTTGTTGACGCGAGTTTGGAAAAAAAGAATTTTTATTCGGAATTATTTTGTGAATTGATTGACAACAAAATTGTAAAATCGAAAATAATGCTTTTCTTTTGAACTCTCTTGAATGAATACCTATCCCATTATTATTATTATTCTCGATTAGTTCGGTGCTTACGACTAAAATAATAATCATAATAAAAATTGCCAGTTTTCAATGGGCCAGAAAACAAAAGAATTAGAAGAGAAAACGAGAGATATAGAGAAAGAAAGAAAGACAAAAGAAAGAACGAAAGAGAGAGTGGAACGGCCCGAATTCGGAAAATTATTTACAATCTCGACCAAGACGTTTTAGCACTCGGGCGAAATTTGATACGCTTGACTGATTCAAGGCACGCGGGGTAGCGACCAAGAAACAAACGATGTGTTTCTCGTGTTTTCGTTATCATCATTCTTATTATTATATTTATACACGAAAGTAAGAGTATGAATGTATTCTGCAATTTCAACTCAATATTGCTATTTATAGTTGATAATTATTACGATTTATTATCAATAATGAATTACAGGAAAAAATCTTTTTTTTCAACTATGACGATTAATTATTAATTGTAATTGATAATGGATTAGTAATTATTGTTCAAGAATTATTACGATTGATTATCAACAATTATTATTGCTCTTCGACGTTAACAATGATTAATGTTAATTAATTAATATAATAATAATAATATTATTAATAATGGTAATTAATGTAATATTGAAAGTTGAAGTTATCTTTTCTTTGTAGGAAAAAAATTTGGTGCATCGAATAGGAGAAACTGTGTTCGAGAGTCTCGAAGATTTCGTGGAATCACGAGTGTTGTATACTTTTCTCTCTCACTCGCACTCGCGCCAGCATGACCTTTTCGTTCCTTCTCTCTCTCTCTCTCACGACTGTTGTCTAACCGAGACTAGTGCTCAAGCCCGCGTGAACGATGTTTTTTTCATTCTTTTTGCTCGTTACCCGACACACGAACAAAGGAAAAATTGGCGGATCATCTACGCGCAAAAAAATAAGACCGAAAGAAAAAAATGTTCATACTCACGAGTAGTTTCGATTGCTACGTTTTGCGAAGGCAAAAGGTTCGAGAAAAAAATTGACGATTCGTTAGGCCGCGAACAAAGAAACGCACGAAAGTCTGCGATTGCGTAGTTTTTTTTCGTCAATTTTCGAAGTCACTTTGGGTTGTGTTTTTTAAATTATTCGTCACTTTGATCGCGAACTTAATTGTGAACGGTGATTGCATAATTTTTTTACGCACCTGTGAAGAAAAATCGCGAGTTCGAAAGTCGAAGACAAAGACCTCAACAGAGTGAACCCTTCACTATCGCCGAAAGAAGTGGAAGAAATGACGATCGGAAGTTCAAGTACCGAAACGCCGGCCATGCGCGCGCAACCTCGGAAATTACGGAAATACCGGCGAGGAGAGAAGAAACGGCTCGCGGGTTTTTAATCGTCGGCGGGATTATTTATGTACTTCTATTTTTCCGTGAGCAGAAATTGTTATTATGTTAATCGCACTAATTATTTTTTACTATTCAAGGCTTCCTCTCAAGTGATTTTGCATTAGTCGATGCAAATTTCAGTCCATCGGAATGCCACTCGATGGCGCTCTTTTTCGTTCGGTGGGGGCCTTCGAGAACGAGTTTTTGTTTGCTCGTTGGGCACGTCGATTTTTTTAAACTTACAAATTTTTCTTTTGTTTGGAACCTCTTTTTTATTTATTCAGAGTTCGTTATACACAGATACTTTTCTTTGGAGTTCTAAAAAAATGACACATTCTTTTCTCAGTTTTCCCTGAAGTTTCTGTTTCCGTTATTGTGAGAATTTTTCAATACGAAATTTCGTTTTGATTCGGCATATATTTTTGTCAGTGATTATTTTCTATCCGAAATTTTTTTTTCTTATTCCGTGTTTGATGCAATAAAGAATATGAGTCGTAAGTAATGAGTCATTTAACTGATCCAATAGGAACTCAAATCCATCACTAGAAAAGTTCGAAAGCGTTACTAAAAAATTCAAATAGGGTTAACACTTTGACTGCCACGGGGGTCACCAGTGACCGGAGCACCCATATGAAGTATGTTGCAGAAATTTAGCGTGGCAGTCAAAGGGTTAACTAACCTTATTGCGACACATAAATCTTATTGCGAAAATCTGTTATCAGCTGAGAGGACAGAAAGGAAAAGATTCGAGATAGTTGCAATAAAAAATATTTATTACACATAAATTATTTTTTGTTGTTTAATTACAGACAAATTTGGGGAGATCACGTGGGAGGAAGAGGAATGAGGGAAACAATTGGCGGGATATTTAGTCTTTCATTTCGCCCTCCTCGTCCTCCTCTTCGACGCCTCTAATGTACATGACGTTGTTACACCTGATGAGTACTTCGCCGAGATTGCCGGTACAAACGCCATCGACGTGTTCTTCCGTATTGGCAAGCTGAAGATTCATATAACCGTCAACGGACACCAGGTAGCCTTTGTACTCGTGGCCCCATTTGAGTTTTACCATTACCGGTTTGCCGGTCAAACCGTTCAAGAACGGTTTGGGATTTATTGGCATTGTCGCCGCCATTTTCCAAGCTTATTTGCTCCTTTACAATGAAAAGAGAAAGACAAAAATAGTTATTTTTTTTTAATTAACCGTATTTTGGAGCTGAACAAACGAAAGTGTTTTTGGCTAATTTACGATTGGGGGTCAAGTGTCATTGCGTGTGCTGTGGTGGAATACGTGAATTTTTTGAGTACAGCTAATGGCATTTTTTGAGATTTTTGTTTCAAATTTATAACTGGCAATGTCTCACTTTTCCAAAAAGTATTTTTTGTCTACTTTATAGACTGTAGACGATAAAAGATAAAACCTTATTGCCTCGATAATAAAAGTACTTTTTGATATCATGTTTCATCTTCAAATTTTTGTTTTCAGCGATTTTTTAATCTTCGTTTCGTAATTATTATAATTTTTAGGTTATATTTATATTTTTAGTTGATACACTTATTTGTTCATTTAATAACCAATTTCATTACTTTGTTTATTAAACAGTGATGCGAAAAATAATATTCTCGGTACATTGGCGCGTTTGGGTAAACAAGTCTCTCTTTAGAGGTTAGAATTCGTTTCCGAGGCAAAAACAATGTTACGTTTATCGGTAGCACATAGAGGTAATGTTTTATCATCGTAATCTCGAGTAATAAAAAAACGAGATATTGTCTTAAGTCTTTAAAAATTCTTACCTCTGTTTTCGAAAAATATAACGAACGTAAATATACGTTCTTGCTGAGCGAAACGCGTGCCGGTCAAGATATAGCGTTACACAGGCGTTTTGTTCTTCAGGACGTTTGGCGGTATAGCAGTGCCATCAGTCATACGTCGCACGAAGCTCAATAAGAGTGGCCTGTTTTACCGAGGGACGCTCAATAGATTTTTTCCATATTTTTACTCAGGAGATAAATTAGTTTGGTTTGGGGTTTGGGCTTTGTGGTAAATACCATTTTTATCAACTTCCTAATTAATCACAATCAACGAAATAGCAACTAACGTCGTAAAGGCCACCGCTAAATTGCTAAGTTCACACTATTGGATGCATACATTATTCCTGGTTATTTCAAAGTACTTGGTAGAACAGGAACGCCAATATTTTTCGAGATCAGTAAAACAGGAGTCTTTTTTACCGATGCGTCATCGGTGAGCCTCTCTTTGTCTCTTGATAAGATCGAGTTCTTCTTCATCCACAGTCAGTAATAACAAGAGTCCAGAGTTCTCGTGTTAACAAAATCGTGTTTCCATCATGCTTTGCTCTCAGATTTTCTTATATGATTTTAGTTTATCGGCGAAATAAGAGAGAATTCGAGGTTCGTTAACAGAACGGTTTATTAACAGGTGACCATGCTGGTCTCATAACACGGCTTAGTTCGTGTACAGCGAGTCAATATCTTAATTGTATCTTTACATAATGCTAATAAGGCTCAGTTTTCCGTACTGGTTTTGCTACGTTTGGATTTGTAACTTTCGCCGCGGCCGTGAGTGGCGTAATGATCGTGACCGTTGTAATGTGAAAATCCGTAGCCGTGACCGTGACCGTGATAGTCGTGACCAAAGCCGTGTCCGTGACCAAAAACATGCCCGAAACCGTGCACGTATGGATAAGGATGACCGTATCCGTAGTGTTGATGATGGGGATAATAGTGACCACCGCCGCCAAAGTGCACGCCGTGATGATGACCCGAACCGTAGAAATTGCCACCGTGATGATGGAATGAATGGGCGGCGATCGGGTATGGAACTGGAACTGGATATGGAACCGCGTGTTTTACCGGTACCGGAAACGGATGCTGGACAGGCACGGCGACCGGATGTTTCACCGGAATTGGTACTGGCTGCGGGAAAACATAAATTTTTTCACGTTTCGCGGACAATCGGGTTTACATGTCCAATATGGCGGATCATAGATTATAAAAACTAGTTATTCGTGTCTGTCCGCTCTTCTTATTGATCAAAGTCCCTGAATTCTATTTCGAGGTTAAAATAACGGATTCAACATGGCGGACGGAATTTGAAGAAAATATGGGTTCGCCGAGTTATTCAAGGCTTTACGATGAATGAAATCGCTGAATTCTATTTTGAGGTTAAGATAACAAAATTCAAGGTGGCGAATCGAGTAGCGCGAAATTAATTGTCGATAATGTAAATTTTACGTGTTATTCAAGATTTGAGGGCAAATGAGGTCGCTGAGATCGATTCTGAGTTTAAATAGCAGAATTCGATTTTAAGAATGAAAAAATGGAATTCAAGATGGCGGCGAAAATATGGCAGACCGGTTGGATACAAAGAAATATATATACAGGGTGTCACACGTTAGAATGGCATCCTTGAAATGGGGAGTTGGGCGTGAAATTATGAGTCGATTGATATAAGCGTTTATGGTTCCCGGATCGACCCCTGAATTGTTATTAATTTTTAAAGGCAGCCAATCAGGCACGCCTCTTTAGTGGGCTTAGCCTCGAAATAATTATTATAT